>SDVV010001122.1:0-26920 GCA_016164225.1 Gammarus roeselii | reverse complement strand
CAACCTATGAGTCTGACTCTCAAGGAGAGGGAATGGTCTGAGAGCTGGGCAGTCAAAGCACTTCAGCAAGAAGTATTTGCGGATGAGATCAAATTCATCCGCAATCCCAGTTCCAGGCGTTCCCATCCATTGATGAAGCAACTCAACCTGACGCTCAGAGGTGACAAATTAGTAGTAGTAAGTAGACTCACCGAAGCTGAGGTGGAGGAATCTGTAAAATATCCAGTCCTACTACCTGCCAAGCATCGGATCACAGATATGATCGTAGGCTGGCCACGTCGTGGCCAGTGTTCATGTAACTATGCGCGAGTTCGTACGTGCCGTGTGCCCGTGGACGATCGTACACAAGGATACCATCAGACAAAACTGACTAGCTTAGTTAGATTACTGTAGCTTAGAGAGTTACTAACCCTGCTTGGTAGAATGACGTAGTAATTAGAGTAGCAATAGCTGATTAGTACTCCATGACCGTTGAGGAAATTAAGTGTGTACGAAGCTGTGGGAAAGGAAATAATTCCCATACGAGGTGCGTCGGAATCAGTCGAAAGATGTTGAGGCCAGTCGAGTTGGGTGCTATGAACCGAGACTGGCCGAAATGATTCGAGACAAGCCGAGATGAGCTGAGACGAGGGGACTTGGGACCAGGGGAGCTCTGGGTACCCGGGGCACTTGAGTTACTCTCTGGGGCTCATTGGGCTCTTTTGGGATCCAGGATATCTCTGCCCCCAACACCGCTCCCACCCTAAAATGCTAGAGTAAAAAAACTGTCATTATAGTCCACAGGATTACCGGCGCAGAGAGGGAGAGCCGCGTCAAGGCTGGTCGAGGTGCGTCGATATCAGTCGAAACATGTCGAGACAAGTCGAGTAGGGCGCGACGAGTCAAGACTGGCCGAAATGAGTCGAAACAAGCCGTAACGATCTGGGACGAGGGAACTCGAGGGACCCAGGGAGCTCGGGGGACCCGGGGAATTTGGGTTACCCTACGGGGCCCTTTGGGCTTTATCGGGACCCTAGAAACCTCTGCCCGCCCCCACCCTATCACCCTAAATAATAAGTGTGATGTCAATAATCTGAGCAGTTTTTCAGCTTATGATGAACCTGTCTTTTCTTTCTTCTTCGCGATCCACAATTTCGTCATTTCGAGTAATGCTAATGTATTGGTGTGAAAGTTCCTGTTTATAATTTAGTGAAAAAGTGTTTTTTCAGTCTGTGCTCGATTGCGCGTGCACGGACCATATGTTCTTTCTGTGGGTGACCTGGACCGCGTAGCTATAATCCTTGTGATGCATTGCGGTTAGAGTTGATCTGCTCCGTGAAACCGTTGACTTTGTACCAATTTCGACGATACGATTCGTGCGCAGTGGTGTTCGTATACGTTACTCCTAAAGTTCAGGGTGGTTTGAGGCAGGGGTTCATTTCGTCTGAGTCTCTATCATACTTGAATAAATAAATGGTACCTCAACTGAACAAGACCGCGTAGCTGTAAACATCTTGTTGCGTTGCTTTCGGAACCGACTATGACCGTGTAGCCGTAAACATTTTTCCAGTCTCGACGATGCTACCTGTGCGCACTAGCATGCGTACATATATTACTCGTGAAGTTCTAAATGATTAAAAGCGGAGATCCGTTCCTTCTAAGCGTTTTTCTTGTGCGCACCAGCGTGCGTCTGACACGACAGACATTTTCAAGTTCTAACTTTGACAACGTGGTTTTTCTCGCACACAGAGGTGTGTGAGTCTACTGGAATCTATGATCGTAGAGCCCTACGGGGGAGCCTATTATGACTCGCTTTGAAGCTCTGGTCGAAATGAGGCTTGCATCAAATCAAATCAAACTCACAATAAGCACGGTCAGAGATGGCCACTAAACGGCCTCTTTCTCGTGAGATTGTGTGAGCATACAATAAGCACGGTCAGAGATGGCTACTAAACGGCTCTTTCTCGAGAGAATGTGTGAGCATACAATAAGCACGGTCATAGATGGCTACTAAACGGCATATTCTCGTGAGATTGTGTGAGCATACAAAAAGCACGGTCATAGATGGCTACTAAACGGCATTTTCTCGTGAGATTGTGTGAGCATACAATAAGCACGGTCATAGATGGCTACTAAACGGCATTTTCTCGTGAGATTGTGTGAGCATACAATTAGCACGTTCATAGATGGCCACTAAACGGCTTTTTTCTCGTGAGATTGTGTGAGCATACAATTAGCAGGGTCAAAGATGGCCACTAAACGTTTTTTTCTCGTGAAATTGTGTGAGCATACAATTAGCACGGTCATAGATGGCCACTAAACGGCTTTTATCTCGTGAAATTGTGTGAGCATACAATTAGCACGGTCATAGATGGCCACAAAACGGCTTTTTTCTCATGATATTGTGTGAGCATACAATAAGCACTATTCGGCCTCTTTTCCGTCGCAGCCTCTAGAAAATAGTTCTCTTATATTTCATCTTGGATGGAAACGGCTGACAAAGGTGAAATTGAGGAGTAAATCCTGCGGAACCTTAAGTTTTAGTTAAAAAATGAAGAAACATATAATGAAATTGTATTTCATTCTGTTAATAGACTATTTGCCTAATATGTTGTTAACCGTCCTTGCTTCACTGCCAGGTATAAAGGCAATGCTAATTTTTTTTTTTATTCCTGGTTCATGGACAGAATACTCATTGCACACGAGCTAAATTTTCTCTAAACTCGTGAAGTACAGTAGCCATCAAAAATTCGTATATGTTTTAAACTAAGTGAAATCTTCAATGTCCATTTTCCTCACTATATTCAACTCATCGGAAATTTTATTTATATTTCCCATTAGAACACTTTGTCCACACATAGTACCGTAAGAAATATATGTATGAAGTTAAATTCCACGCGGGAAAGTCAAATTTGTTTTTCTGGTTACAGACTAACCATAAACGAATTTTTGCTCACTACGGTACATACACTCAGATGAAAGTGAAATCAAAGAAGTGCTACTTCCGTCAGTCTGGTCATGCTACTTCCGTCAGTCTGGTGATAGTACTTCCGTCAGTTTGGTGAAGGTACTTCCGACAGTCTGGTGATGCAACTTCCGTTAGTCTGGTGATGCTACTTACGTCAGTCTTGTGATGGTAATTCCCTCAGTCTGGCGATGGTAACTTTGTCCGGCTGTGGCGATGACACTTCCGTCTTTCTGGTGATGCTACTTCCGTCAATCTGTTGATGCTACTTCCGTCAGTCTGATGATGCTACTTCCGTCAGTCTGATGATGGTACTTCCAGCCATCTGGTGATGCTTCTACCGTTAGTCTGGCGATGGTACTTCCGTATCCCGTCAGTCTGGCGATGGTACTTCTGTCAGTCTGGCGATGGTACTTCCGTCAGTCTGGTGATGCTACTTCCGTTGGTCTGGTGATGCTACTTCCGTCAGTCAGGCGATGGTACTTCCGTCAGTCTGGTGATGCTACTTCCGTCAGTATGATGATGGTACTTCCAGCAGTCTGGTGATGCTTCTTCCGTCAGTCTGGCGATGGTACTTCCATGTCCCGTCAGTCTGGCGATGGTACTTCTGTCAGTCTGGCGATGGTACTTCCGTCAGTCTGGTGATGGCACTTCTGTTAGTCTGGTGATGCTACTTCCGTCAGTCTGGTGATGCTACTTCCGTCAGTCTGGCGATGGTACTTCCGTCGGTATGGTGATGGTACTTCCGTCAGTCTAGTGATGCTTCTTTCGTCAGTCTGGTGATGCTTCTTCCGTCAGTCTGGTGATGCTACTTCCGTCAGTCTGGTGATGTTTTTTCCGTCAGTCTGGTGATGCTACTTCCGTCAGTCTGGTGATGGTACTTCCGTCAGTCTGACGATGGTACTTCCGTCACTCTGGTGATGCTACTTCCGTCAGTCTTGTGATGCTTCTTCCGTCAGTCTGGTGATGCTACTTCTGTCAGTCGGATGATGCTACTTCCGTCAGTCTGATGATGTTACTTCCGTCAGTCTGATGATGCTACTTCCGACAGTCTGGTGATGGTATTTCCGTCAGTCTGGTGATGCTACTTCCGTCAGTCTGGTGATGCTACTTCCTACAGTCTGGCGATGGTGCTTCCAGCAGTCTTGTGATGCTACTTTAGTCAGTTTGGCGATGGTACTTCCGTGTTCCGTCAGTCTGGCGATGGTACTTTCGTCAGTCTGGCGATGGTACTTCCGTCAATCTGGTGATGGTTGTTCCGTCAGTCTGGTGATGCTGCTTCCGTTAGTATGGTGATGCTACTTCCGTCAGTCTGGTGATGGTACTTCCGTCAGTCGGGTGATGCTACTTCCTACAGTCTGGCGATGGTGCTTCCAGCAGTCTTGTGATGCTACTTTAGTCAGTTTGGCGATGGTACTTCCGTGTTCCGTCGGTCTGGCGATGGTACTTTCGTCAGTCTGGCGATGGTACTTCCGTCAATCTGGTGATGGTTGTTCCGTCAGTCTGGTGATGCTGCTTCAGTCAGTCTGGCGATGGTACTTCCGTCAGTATGGCAATGTTACTTCAGTCAGTCTGGTGATGCTACTTCCGTCAGTCTGATGTTTTTTCCGTCAGTCTGGCGATAGTACTTCCGTCAGTCTGATTATGCTACTTCCGTCAGTCTGGTGATGGTACTTCCGTTAGTCTGGTGACGCTACTTTTGTCAGTCTGGTGATGCTACTCCCGTCAGTCTGGTGATGCTACTTACGTCAGTCTTGTGATGGTAATTCCATCAGTCTGGCGATGGTAACTTCGTCTGGCTGAGGCGATGCTACTTCCGTCTTTCTGGTGATGCTACTTCCGTCAGTATGTTGATGTTACTGCCGTCAGTCTGATGATGCTACTTCCGTCAGTCTGGCGATGGTACTTCCGTCAGTCTGGCGATGCTACTTCCGTCCGTCTGTAAAATGCTACTTCCGTTAGTCTGGTTATGGTACTTCCGTCAGTCTGGTGATGCTACTTCCGTCAGTATGATGATGGTACTTCCAGCCGTCTGTCGATGCTTCTACCGTCAGTCTGGCGATGGTACTTCCGTATCCCGTCAGTCTGGCGATGGTACTTCTGTCAGTCTGGCGATGGTACTTCCGTCAGTCTGGTGATGAAACTTCCGTTAGTCTGGTGATGCTACCTCCGTCAGTCAGGCGATGGTACTTCCGTCAGTCTGGTGATGCTACTTCCGTCAGTATGATGATGGTACTTCCAGCAAACTGGTGATGCTTCTTCCGTCAGTCTGGCGATGGTACTTCCGTATCCCGTCAGTCTGGCGATGGTACTTCTGTCAGTCTGGCGATGGTACTTCCGTCAGTCTGGTGATGGCACTCCCGTTAGTCCGGCGATGCTACTTCCGTCAGTCTGGCGATGGTACTTCCTGCAGTCTGGTGATGCTTCTTTCGTCAGTCTGGTGATGCTTCTTCCGTCAGTCTGGTGATGCTACTTCCGTCAGTCTGTGATGCTACTTCCGTCAGTATGGTGATAGCACTTCCGTTAGTCTAGTGATGCTACTGCCGTCAGTCTGGCGATGGTACTTCCGTCAGTCTGGTGATGCTACTTCCGTCAGTCTGGTGATGCTACTTCCGTCAGTCTGGCGATGGTACTTCCGTCAGTATGGTGATGGTACTTCCGTCAGTCTGTGATGCTACTTCCGTCAGTCTGGTGATGCTACTTCCGTCAGTCTGGTGATGCTACTTCCGTCAGCCTGGTGATGTTTTATCCGTCAGTCTGGTGATGCTACTTCCGTCAGTCTGGTGATGGTACTTCCGTCAGTCTGACGATGGTACTTCCGTCACTCTGGTGATGCTACTTCCGTCAGTCTTGTGATGCTTCTTCCGTCAGTCTGGTGATGTTACTTCCGTCAGTCGGATGATGCTACTTCCGTCAGTCTGATGATGTTACTTCCGTCAGTCTGATGATGCTACTTCCGACAGTCTGGTGATGGTATTTCCGTCAGTCTGGTGATGCTACTTCCGTCAGTCTGGCGATAGTACGTCCGTCAGTCTGGGGATGTTTCTTCCGTCAGTCTGGTGATGCTGCTTCCGTTAGTATGGTGATGCTACTTCCGTCAGTCTGGTGATGGTACTTCCGTCAGTCTGGTGATGCTTATTCCTACAGTCTGGCGATGGTGCTTCCAGCAGTCTTGTAATGCTACTTTAGTCAGTGTGGTGATGGTACTTCCGTGTTCCGTCAGTGTGGCGATGGTACTTTCGTCAGTCTGGCGATGGTACTTCCGTCAGTCTGGTGATGGTTGTTCCGTCAGTCTGGTGATGCTGCTTCAGTCAGTCTGGCGATGGTACTTCCGTCAGTATGGCAATGTTACTTCCGTCAGTCTGGTGATGCTACTTCCGTCAGTCTGATGTTTTTTCCGTCAGTCTGGCGATAGTACTTCCGTCAGTCTGATTATGCTACTCCCGTCAGTCTGGTGATGGTACTTCCGTTAGTCTAGTGACGCTACTTTTGTCAGTCTGGTGATGCTACTCCCGTCAGTCTGGTGATGCTACTTTCGTCAGTCTGGTGATGCTACTTTCGTCAGTCTGGCGATGGTACTCCCGTCAGTCAGGTAATGCTACTTCCGTCAGTCTGGTGATGAAACTTCCGTTAGTCTGGTGATGCTACTTCCGTCAGTCAGGCGATGGTACTTCCGTCAGTCTGGTGATGCTACTTCCGTCAGTATGATGATGGTACTTCCAGCAGACTGGTGATGCTTCTTCCGTCAGTCTGGCGATGGTTCTTCCGTATCCCGTCAGTCTGGCGATGGTAGTTCTGTCAGTCTGGCGATGGTACTTCCGTCAGTCTGGTGATGGCACTTCCGTTAGTCTGGTGATGCTACTTCCGTCAGTCTGGCGATGGTACTTCCTGCAGTCTGGTGATGCTTCTTTCGTCAGTCTGGTGATGCTTCTTCCGTCAGTCTGGTGATGCTACTTCCGTCAGTCTGTGATGCTACTTCCGTCAGTATGGTGATAGCACTTCCGTTAGTCTGGTGATGCTACTGCCGTCAGTCTGGCGATGGTACTTCCGTCAGTCTGGTGATGCTACTTCCATCAGTCTGGTGATGCTACTTCCGTCAGTCTGGCGATGGTATTTCCGTCAGTATGGTGATGGTACTTCCGTCAGTCTGGTGACGCTTCTTTCGTCAGTCTGGTGATGCTTCTTCCGTCAGTCTGGTGATGCTACTTCCGTCAGTCTGTGATGCTACTTCCGTCAGTCTGGTGATGCTACTTCCGTCAGTCTGGTGATGCTACTTCCGTCAGTATGGCAATGTTACTTCCGTCAGTCTGGTGATGCTACTTCCGTTAGTCTGGTGATGTTTTTCCGTCAGTCTGGCGATAGTACTTCCGTCAGTCTGGTGACGCTTCTTTCGTCAGTCTGGTGATGTTACTTCCGTCAGTCTGGTGATGCAACTTCCGTCAGTCTGGTGATGCTACCTCCGTCAGTCTGGTGATGCTTCTTTCATCAGTCTGGTGATGCTACTTCCGTCAGTCTGGTGATGCTTCTTCCGTCTGTCTGGTGATGCTACTTCCGTCAGTCTGTTGAGGTTATAACGCAAAAGGTTTCCCAAAGATCTTGAGCGTTGAACCACATTCCTAATTATGCCATCATGACATGCTACTGTATATTCTGGATATTTTTTGGTAAAATTGGGACAATAAATCCATCACTATTATGTTTCTTTTGTATTTTTGGGGCACACTTTTCTGCATTACTTCATGGACCAGTTTGGTGGGGTCGAGTTTGGACAAATTGTTCACCCGAGATTTGTGTAAAGGCGTTCGTTGATCAGTCGGCACGCGCACGAGGAATAGCACCATCCGGTAGCAAGGTTTTGGATAGTATGATATTCACAAATTGGACAGACAAAACTATCTTATCCCGTAGACTGCGAACCTTGATGGAAATACAGAATGTTGCATCGTCATGTGTCGCGCTTCAATTGGAAATTGTCTTGGTCCAGTGCAGCATCTGCAAACTTTGTTAGAGGGTTGTTGCCTGAAACCCATATTCATAAATAAGACAAAGTATGGGAGATTGTTCCCAGGTACTCTATTTTGCCAAACAGTCCAGGAGATGGTAACATTATGTTAAGGATACATACGCATCTTGTTGCTAATAGTAACCTTCTGTTAAACAAAAACAGGAAATTTGCGTGTTTTCAGGTTGGGAACGAAGGGTATAGCGCGAAAGAAGAGGCCAATCAGTGAGGAATCAAATCATGGTTCAATTATTGGTCGTAACTTTGCCATCAATTTCATTTGTGATTGAAACAATGATTGAAATAATTCTATGCTCTTAATAACGTCTTATCGGCCCAATACCTCCAGCAAACAATATTATGTGATACAATTTCCTGTGACCCGGATTCGTTTTATTGCTAAATAGTTCCTGATAAAGTTGAGCAGTCTGATATTTTCCCAGCCATCGCAATCACAATGATAAAATTGTAGTAAAACAAAGCTTTTCTGACTCATCCACAGTCGAGGATACGCAAAACACTTTCCTTTGTGGCTCGACTGATTGCGATTCTCTTTCCATGCTTATCGCTTTGGAGAAGCCTTTTTAATATTTTTACGGGTTGGCCATACACCACATATGAGAACGGTCAGAATGTATAACTCGGGGTAAGGAAGCCTCGACCCTACTTCCATTAGCGTGTACACCACTTATGAGAACGGTCAGAATGTATAACTCGGGGTAAGGAAGCCTCGACCCTACTTCCATTAGCGTGTACACCCCTTATGAGAACGGTCAGAATGTATAACTCGGGGTAAGGAAGCCTCGACCCTACTTCCATTAGCATGTACACCCCTTATGAGAACGGTCAGAATGTATAACTCGGGGTAAGGAAGCCTCGACCCTACTTCCATTAGCGTGTACACCCCTTATGAGAACGGTCAGAATGTATAACTAGGGGTAAGGGAGCCTCGACCCTACTTCCATTAGCGTGTACACCACCTATGAGAACGGTCAGAATGTATAACTCGGGTAAGGAAGCCTCGACCCCACTTCCATTATCGTGTACACCACTTATGAGAACGGTCAGAATGTAAAACTCGAGGTAAGGCAGCCTCGACCCCACTTCCATTGGCGTGTACACCTTGTATGAGAACGGTCAGAATGTATAACTCGGGGTAAGGAAGCCTTAACCCTACTTCCATTAGCGTGTACACCACTGATGAGAACATTCAGAGTCTATAACTCGGGGTATGGAAACCTCGACCCTACTTCCATTAGCGTGCCTTGCATTACTTATTTTGTCGAGGATGTTATTTAAAAAACAAACATAACCGTAATTGAAATGTGAGGGGGTGAGATCGGTAAGGTATATTTTTGCTTTGCCTCGCAGTTCTTAATGGTACATTTTGTATCAAAAATATTTTCAAGCTTTTGGTTTCCTGCATGCCTGCAGATCAGCAACAGTTGTCCCTACCCATATTCAGAATGAGGTAAAGTGCAAATCCGCTGAACCCATATCTGCATGCAGCCAACGGTACCACTTTGCAGAGAGAAGGTGCTCTCTAGTTGCAGGAAGAGTTTTTTGTCAGGTTCCTCGAGTGATTGGTGGTTATTAGTTGCACGAAGAGTTTTGTTGCCAGGTTCCTCGAGTGATTGGTGGTTATAAGTTGCAGGAAGAGAGAAATAAAAGGTTTAGTCATAGTAGGATCCTTTAGGATGTGATATATTTGTAATAAATGCAACCCTGCACTCATAGCTAAGTCTGCTTCATTAACGAGTGACTCCTATAGAGTTAACTAATTTCTCTATTAAGGAGATGGCGCGGTGGCAATACAAGGTCTCTCATAGCTATGCAAGGTCTGTTATAGACAGCATATTTTGAAATTTAGGTTCAAACCACAGAAAATGTATAAACATCACTTTTCATACCAGGTAAATTCTATTACTCGGCTTCAGAATGAGCTTCCAAATTTATTGCACAAAGTCTTGATCTACGGAGGGAGCTCGCGATGCTCGCCTGAAAATCTACTTAAAAATTGATTCGGCGTTGGGCAACTTCATCACACAATCATCTTATTGATGAGAGTTACCGACCCTCCAGAACCCTGAAGTTAGATGATTATGATGGGGCCTAAACATACCCCCCCCCCCCTCACGGATTTAACACGGCGCAATTTAAGAGGAAACCGTCCAACATGAAAATAGTGTAGAAGTTCAGCGATGACCTAAATACGAACACTACTCAAGTTATTTGCGAACAGTCAAGTTAGAATTTCTTCGTCAACAATCTTGACCGCTGCTTTGCTTCTTTCATATGAGTTGAAAAGTATAAATATTGATTCAAATGTTACATACGTATATGATAACTGTCATTTAACTTACTTAAGGAAAAGAGGCATAAAGAGGTAACTCTTTCCGTATACAAACTCGTCAAGCTTAGTAAGGCTTGTTAATGGATTCTAGATTCACGGTGTAATGGTTGGAAAGCTCGTCTTCCAAACGGGAGGAACGGATTCCAATCCCACTTCAACTAACATTGGTCCGGCGTCTGGAACTCACGTTTCGTCAATCAGGCCTTGGTAATTGGGCACAATCCAACCAATCGCATGCACGAGATCGTGACGGGAAACAGATATCGTTTCATTGCCAATCCGTTCCTAGTAATTGGGCACAATCCAACCAATCGCATGCACGAGATCGTGACGGGAAACAGATATCGTTTCATTGCCAATCCGTTCCTAGTAATTGGGTACATTCAACCAATCACATGCACGAGATCGTGACGGGAAACAGATATCGTTTCATTGCCAATCCGTTCCTAGTAATTGGGTACATTCAACCAATCACATGCACGAGATCGTGACGGGAAACAGATATCGTTTCATTGCCAATCTGTTCCTAGTAATTGGGTACATTCAACCAATCGCATGCACGAGATTGTGACGGGAAACAGATATCGTTTCATTGCCAATCCGTCTCAAGTAATTGGGCACCATAAAAGCCATCACATGAGAGAGGTCGTGCCCGGAAACCACTATCGCTGCATTGCCAATCAGTCCCTCTAGTAATTGGGTACCATCAAGCCCACGCATGAGAGATCGTGACGGGCCACATATCGCTTAATTTTTATTTAAATTTCAAGGGGATTAACCAAGCTATTTTGTAAATACTTTAGTCATGTTCTTCTTCCACAATTTCTTAAATAACATATTAACCTTACCACGTCGAAGAGAGAAATTCAAATTTGCCATGGCAGGAGCTTAGCATGTAAGCAAACTTCCCTTGGTTCAAGTGCAGAGCGCTAATTGTGTGTCGAGTAGAGATATTGTGCGCACGCGACAACTGACCCCCTGCACGTAGAGACGTTGCTTGAACGCGACTTATGACCCGCTGTCAGGTAGAGAGTCATTGCTTGTACGCAATATATTGCACCCTGTCAGGTAGAGATGTTGCATGTATGACGTGATAGATGACTTCATGTCAGGTAGAGATATTTCGTGCAGGTATGCTAGAGACATACGCATACAGCGCATGAGTTTTTGTCGGTCTTACTGTGACACAAAGGCAATGGTTTGTTCACAAAATTCAAAAAGCAGACGAGCCAAAATTGTTGAGATATGACAAATTTATATACATTTTCTACATGCATCATGCGTGGCGTTTCGATGGGGGCGGACAGGGCAGCAGATGTCTGATTACACGATCGGTACTCGGAGGGAGCCATTTCATTCACTTATTGGAGGGAGCCCTTTCATTCACTTATTGGAGGGAGCCATTTCATTCACTTATTGGAGGGAGCCATTTCATTCACTTATTGGAGGGAGCCCTTTCATTCACTTATTGGAGGGAGCCATTTCATTCACTTATTGGAGGGAACCATTTCATTCACTTATTGGAGGGAGCCATTTCATTCACTTATTCGAGGGAATTATTTCATTCACTTATTGGAGGGAGCCATTTCATTCACTTATTGGAGGGAGCCATTTCCTTCACTTATTGGAGGAAGCCATTTCATTCTCTTATTGGAGGGAGCCAATTCATTCATTTATTGGAAGGAGCCATTTCATTCATTTATTGGAGGAAGCCCTTTCATTCACTTATTGGAGGGAGCCATTTCATTCACTTATTGGAGGGAGCCATTTCATTCACTTATTGGAGGGAGCCATTTCATTCACTTATTGCAGGGAGCCATTTCATTCAATTATTGGAGGGAGCTATTTCATTCACTTATTGGAGGGAGCCATTTCATTCACTTATTGGAGAGAGCTATTTCATTCGCTTATTGGAGGGAGCCATTTCATCCACTTATTGGAGGGAACCATTTCATTCACTTATTGGAGGGAGCCATTTCATTCACTTATTGGAGGGAGCCATTTCATTCACTTATTGGCGGGAGCATTTCATTCACTTATTGGAAGGAGTCATTTCATTCTCTTATTGGAAGGAGTCATTTCATTCACTTATTGGAGGGAGCCATTGCATTCACTCATTAGAGGGAGCCATTTCATTCACTTATTGGAGGGAGCAATTTCATTCACTTATTGGAGGGAGCTATTTAATTCACTTATTGGAGGGAGCCATTTCATTCATTTATTGGAAGGAGCCATTTCATTCACTTATTGGAGGAAGCCATTTCATTCACTTATTGCAGGGAGCCATTTCATTCAATAATTGGAGGGAGCTATTTCATTCACTTATTGGAGGGAGCCATTTCATTCACTTATTGGAGAGAGCTATTTCATTCACATATTGGAGGGAGCCATTTCATCCACTTATTGGAGGGAGCCATTTCATTCACTTATTGGAAGGGGTCATTTCATTCACTTATCGGAAGGAGTCATTTCATTCACTTATTGGAGGAAGCCATTGCATTCACTCATTAGAGGGAGCCATTTCATTCACTTATTGGAGGGAGCAATTTCATTCACTTATTTGAGGGAGCCATTTCATTTATTTATTGGAAGGAGTCATTTCATTCACTTATTGGAAGGAGTCATTTCATTCACTTATTGGAGGGAACCATTTCATTCACTTATTGGAGGGAGCCATTTCATTCACTTATTGGAGGGAGCCATTTCATTCACTTATTGGCGGGAGCATTTCCTTCACTTATTGGAGGAAGCCATTTTATTCTCTTATTGGAGGGGGCCAATTCATTCATTTATTGGAAGGAGCCATTTCATCCATTTATTGGAGGAAGCCCTTTCATCCACTTATTGGAGGGAGCCATTTCATTCACTCATTGAAGGGAGCCATTTCATTCACTTATTGGAGGGAGCCATTTCATTCACTTATTGGAGGGAGTCATTTTATTCACTTATTGGAGGGAGCCATTTCATTCACTTATTGGAGGGAGCTATTTAATTCACGTATTGGAGGGAGCCATTTCATTCATTTATTGGAAGGAGCCATTTCATTCACTTATTGGGGAAGCCATTTCATTCACTTATTGCAGGGAGCCATTTCATTCAATTATTGGAGGGAGCTATTTCATTCACTTATTGGAGGGAGCCATTTCCTCCACTTATTGGAGGGAGCCATTCCATTCACTTATTGGAAGGAGTCATTTCATTCACTTATTGGAAGGAGTCATTTCATTCACTTATTGGAGGGAGCATTGCATTCACTCATTAGAGGGAGCCATCTCATTCACTTATTGGAGGGAGCCATTTCATTCACTTATTGGAGGGAGCCATTTCATTCATTTATTGGAAGGAGTCATTTCATTCACTTATTGGAAGGAGTCATTTCATTCACTTATTGGAGGGAACCATTTCATTCACTTATTGGAGGAAGCCACTTCATTCACTTATTGGAGGGAGCCATTTCATTCACTTATTGGAGGGAGTTATTTCATTCACTTATTGGAGGGAGCTATTTCCTTCACTTATTGGCGGGAGCCATTTCCTTCACTTATTGGAGGAAACCATTTCATTCACTTATTGGAGGGAGCCATTTCATTCATTTATCTGAAGGGGCCATTTCATTCATTTATTGGAGGGAGTCATTTCATTCACTTATTGGAGGGAGCCATTTTATTCTCTTATTGGAGGGAGCCATTTCATTCACTTATTGGAAGCAGCCATTTCATTCCCTTAATGGACGGATCCATTTCATTCACTTATTGGAGGGAGCCATTGCATTCACTCATTAGAGGGAGCCATTTCATTCACTTATTGGAGGGAGCCATTTCATTCACTTATTAGAGGGAGACATTTCATTCAGTTATCGGAGGAAGCCATTTCACTCCCTTAATGGAGGGAGCCATTTCATTCACTTATTGGAGAGAGTCATTTCATTCCCTTAATGGAGGGAGCCATTTCATTCACCTTATTGGAAGCAGCCATTTCATTCCATTAATGGACGGAGCCATTTCATTTACGAGTTGATGTTTATGAAATTGCTCCCTCCGGCCAGTTCACTCTTGCATGCAGCCGTTTCACTGGTTTATCCAGCCGATTCACTCCCGCATGGCGTCGTTTCAATCATTTATTTAAAAAAATCCGCATTGATGCATTCATTAAGCACTCGTGTGCGAGCGCACAGGGCGCGCTAAGAAGCCATCCACGAATGCATGGACAGCATTTCCGTATGCAAGCGCGTATAACACTTGTGTGCAAGTGTCCAGCGCGCAATAACGAGCCCTCTAAAGGCGTGTAGGCTTCTCTGCGCGTTGGCATGAGTTCATTAACCACATGAGTGTGACCATGCAGCGAGAGCTAACTAGCCCGACACGCGTGCAATAGCTTCACTCCTGCATGTATGTTTTTACCGCTCGTTTGAGAGCGTGCAGCGTGCGCTACCACGACCGAAGGGATTTCTCTCTAACTAATCCTGAACTTTCCTTATGTTGGTTTCTACGATACTACTCCTCAACTTAACATTATTTGCAGTTATCTTAACCGGACGATAATGCACTACCACCTCTGAACACATGTAGAATCTAGCTAGACCACAAGGACTCTTTTGTTGGTGTGATGCTAAAAGAATCTCTTGTTTCTTTACGGGCCTCACTTGTCATTCATGTACTATAACCTCAAACTAACGTCTAAAACTCTCTCGTCACCGGGTATAATTGCAAAATTCTTGAAGGTATCCATGTTCGGGCGATTTATCCTGCGCGATGAAAGTGGCATAACTCCGTGCTAAACTAATTGGGTAGATACTGGCCGGTTCCTATGCGGGGACAGGAAGAGGCGCCACTAACTGGTAGCTGCCCCTCTGACGGGTGAAGTAAACAATTATCTCCCTCCATCTAACCTATTGTTTACCCACATCAATTCGTTAATACCATTGACAATTGAACTATATAAAATATTTTATATCCATGCATGATGCGATGATATATTTTTGAACGCCATCGCACTTACTAACTATTTTACCGGCCCTTAAGGAATAGCCGCATCATATATACGATACCATGCCAGAGTCCTAAAGAAACAGAGGGAGGGGAGCCATGCAAAGCAGGAAGGAAAGAGGGAAGGGCCAAACATGAGACCGGCCTCAATACATCTGCCCAGCATCTGTACCTCACCATACCCTGCATGCCTGAATGCACCGTATAAAGCTTGCTCACATTTATTCACCAATATAAATGCCCTTTGTGAAGGGCATGGAAGGATATATTCCCCGTACTGCCCACTACGTGTGCATGGCTTCAGTCCAGCATGCACGCTTGCATATAACAGTTGTGTACGAGCGTGAGCGTGCGATAACAAGCTCGCTTCGTTTGCATGTTCTTCACTCTCGCATGTATGCATTTACCACTCGTGTGCGAGCGTCCAGCATGCGCTAATAAGGCCTCCTTTTATGCATGGGATCACTACTACGTGCATGCCTTTTGTGCGCATCGCAGCAGCCCGAGCGGGAGCATTTGTGGCCTTGTGGGGCAGCCGTGGAGCGTTAAAGCTGCTCTGAGCAGCGACTTGCCGTGGGGCGGGATAGATGAAGATACCGTCGGGTTGCGGAAAGCCCTGAAGGTATTGCAATAGAATAAGGGATCAGGTAGATGTAGCAGAGAGGAAGAGAAGCCTAACAGTGCACTGCGCAGGAATGGCGGGCGGAACAGACGGACGCAAGACAGTGATACATATATTTCAGTAAGGGCACGGATGTCGGTTACTACCCACACTGGTTATTAATGGTAAAAATCATGTGAAAGCAATCAGTATTAATCATGTGCAAGCTATCAGTATTAATCATGTGCAAGCTATCAGTATTAAAAATGTGAAAGCAATCACTATTAATCATGTGCAAGCTATCAGTATTAATCATGTGCAAGCAATCAGTATTAATCATGTGAAAGCAATTAGTATTAATCATGTGAAAGCTATCAGTATTAATCATGTGCAAGCAATCAGTATTAATCATGTGCAAGCAATCAGTATTAATCATGTGCAAGCAATCAGTATTAATCATGTGCAAGCAATCAGTATTAATCATGTGAAAGCAATCAGTATTAATCATGTGAAAGCAATCAGTATTAATCATGTGCAAGCAATAAGTATTAATCATGTGAAAGCAATCAGTATTAATCATGTGAAAGCAATCAGTATTAATTATGAGCAAAGCTATCAGTATTAATCATGTGCTAGCAATCAGTATTAATCATGTGAAAGCAATCAGTATTAATCATGTGAAAGCGATCAATATTAATCATGTGAAATCAATCAGTATTAATCATGTGGAAGCAATCAGTATTAATCATGAGAAAGCTATCAGTATTAATCATGTGCAAGCGATCAGTATCAATCATGTGAAAGCAATCAGTATTAATTCTGTGAAAGCAATCAGTATTAATCATGTGAAAGCAATCAGTATTAATCATGTGAAAGCAATCAGTAGTAATCATGTGAAAGCAATCAGTATCAATCATGAGAAAGATATCAGTATTAATCATGTGCAAGCAATCAGTATTAATCATGTGAAAGCAATCATTATTAATCATGAGAAAGCTATCAGTATTAATCATGTGCAAGCAATCAGTATTAATCATGTGAAAGCAATCAGTATTAATCATGTGAAAGCAATCTGTATTAATTATGTGAAAACAATCAGTATTAATTGGTCACTCAAAAAGCCCAACAGCTGATACGACAACCAATTTCTTTTGTTTATGTGTTCACGGGGTTGGCGATTAGCTCCGTCATCTAGTTATTCATATATTATGTCATCAGGCCTCTAAGATAGTGCAAAGCACAATTGTTTATTAAATTTCAGGCGCTGTCAGTGGACAGCAGTCGTTGTATTTTAATAGCGGGGAAGTTGAGAATGAGATGCTTGCATGGTCTGCATGATTATTGCTTCATTATAATCTTGTTGTATATCAGTGAGGAGAATAAACATGATCCCTTTTTTATAAGAGATTAATTTAAAATGAAACAGTGATTTACGTCAACCTCTCTCCAACAAAATAGCCACCTAGCGGCACCGTTGGCCCCCGAACAGAAAGCGCTCTATATATTGGCCGGTGTGAAGTGGAACTTTTTGACACATGATTAATTTTATATGCATATGATTATGAGCGTTCATTCAGAGATTAAATAAATACTTTGAAACTCGGTTGAAGGGATTACATATTTGTTATCTGGACAACACCCATCACTTTCAACGAGTGATGAAAGAGAATGCATATTTGTGTCACGGTATCACATCAGAGTTTCGAAACAAACTCCGGGAATCGTTTTCATGCTGAGTTTGAAAATAATGGCAGAAAAATGTAGTTTGAGGTTCTGTGCTCATATCGATGATATTTTGATTTTTCGAATAGTTGATCTTAATTAAACATGACATGCGTTGTTGTTTCGCTAGTTTTCGTTTCAGCCTGACAAATCTGTTTTTCATAAAGGTTAAAGATTTGTCGAAAAATATCATTTAAGCCGTGAGCAATATTGTCTCGGGTGAACTCCATGCATGCACGGCGAGTGACTTGGTGTTCCTCACACGATGCATAACATTGCAACGTGTAAGCAGCACTCGCAGCGGCTATTATAAGAAACTTTGAAACCCTTTCCCAAAGTTAACTGAGGGCCCCGAAGTAAATAAATTCTGAAGTGTGTTTAAACACAAAACAAGAAAAATCCAAAACATAAGTAATACGTCTGGTTGGTTATTGCCCTGTTCATGGTTGTGTGTTCTGAAAGCTATACTGTCATATGAGTATAACTGATACAACATTTATTCAAGATGAATGATCGTTAACGTTACACGATGCACATAAATCACCATCAATCATGATAGAATTGACTGAGCGGAATTGACTCGCCAGCACTGCTTACCGGCAACCGAAGTCCAAATGAGCATCTGACATCGCCTGTATCCTGCTTTCAAATTCAAGTGGAGTTTATTTGGTTCGAAAGTTGTGAAACGGACAAACTTATTTATATTTGTATAAATGTTTACATAATTATGCATTTGCTTGAAACTGGAATAATTTTTGTATTTGTTCCCAGTGATTACTCGCCAGCTCGTTAGAATGTTCCTATTATATTCAAGGTTAGAATCGAGTGACCATGAAGTTGCAACCTCAGCGGGTTGCAGTATCGAGGCAGCTCGTGAACTATGTGTCGCAGAATAACTTTTTGGTGGCGGGGGTAATCCGATGACTCCCCATGTCAGCCTAATGACAATTTTTTAAGCAGCTTCAATTTTTTTTTATCTGGACTCGTCAACGAATTTTCTTACACTCCTCTACTTGAGGCTTCTTTGACAAATTTCCCTCCCCAAACATGGCGCATTGAGTACGCGAATCCAACGCTCATGGGCGAAGCTTCATGGAGATGTAATGCAAATAACCTGACTCGTGATGATAGCTGCTGGACATCTAGGAAGGCGAGTTTGCTGTGCCACATGTCGCTAACACGTTCTTAACTCAAAATACAGATGGAAGCAGCGAGATGCCTTCTGAATTTAAAAAGACATCCTCACTGCTTGATTTATAATGTTAATGTTCAAGCATTTCCCATTCATGATTTGTATGATAAATTGCTATCATACAAAAACATGTCAGATAAGAACCGAACAGAAAGCAGAGTAAAGGCGTCGGCAACGACTTGATGCATATCGTCTGTTCGTTTCATTCTTCCATCAGCGCGTTCCCGCTTCTCCCACCAGTCCTCTTCTTCTGTCTTCATCTCAAGAGTATCCCACCATGAAGTGCAGAAGTGTATCATCTTCAGCTCTACAACACTGACAGGTTTTAGTCCATAACTCCCATCGATATGTTCTTTCCCTCAGACCCAGGATACCTGTACTCGCTCTAAAGAGGAGGGTTGATCAGTATGACTCGTCGTAGAATGGTTGATTTGATGGCATCTCCTTCTTCTGGTACATGCCCAAGGTAAGCGTCCCAGCTACTCCCACCTCTGTCTCGTAAGCCCATACTCTTCACCCTTATGTTGATTTTCTGCTTCCATCCTCATCTGGGGACTATCATAACGGATTCTCTGATCCCGACACTTCCAAATTTTCTGACCCTTTGAATTCCACACTACTCTATTCAATTGTCTCTGGGCTCCTTGAGGTCACGGATCCTCAGAGGTTTCATCCCAGAGCAGATCTCCCTTTGGTTCATCTTACCAGCCTTTTAGCCTGTCTGCTTATCTCTATCCAGTCTGGTCTCACCTAATAATTTAGCTTCCCTTCTGCAACTCTCTCCTAGATAGTGCATCTCATCTCTCCTCGGATTGAGTGTGCTTCCAGACCCAGTCATCCTACCCGCTCCTGTACACTTTCTAGCTTCCTAATCTCAACCTCTTGTGAAACCAATTACCTCCGTCCACTTCTACACATCGGATTACTCTGCATTAGGAACATGAGATCCTTCCCGCATCACCTCCGACGCACGACTGATATGCGCATCACCCTATGATTCATCGAACAAAATCCGATCGCCGGGGCACCCTTTAAGAGCTGCATGGCATCACGAATCAATGAGAATTGAGTGGAACAAGGAGTTGCGGAAGGTTGGGAAGGCCACGTGCATCGCCTGCCTTAGATGGGGGGAAGCACGCGGCCTTAACTGTAAGACGGCAGGATAATGGAACTCCAGCATTAAAATAAAGTGAAAGCGCAGCAGCTGTCACGGTATAAGAAAAATAATCCAATCCAATTTAGGGCCAAGACGGTATCAACACTCACCCGTTTGCGTCCAAGGTGTCCTTAACTTAGCCATCACAAGGTAAATTTGCTTCAACACCTTCCGTTGATAGCGCCGTGCTTACTTGTTTACTCACCAGGAAGACCTTCTCGCTTACCTGTTTATTCGTCTTAGTATCCTCTTTACTCTCCATGATGTCTTCCCTGCTCAAAGGTTCACTTGTCAGGATGTTCTCATTACTCACCAGGGTGTCCTCCTCGTTCACCTTGTAACTCATAAGGATGTCCTTCCCGTTCAACTGTTTACTAGCCAGGAGGGCTCAGCGTTTAACTGTTTACTCGCTAGAATATCTTCAATTCTCACTTGTTTACTCGTCAGGATATCCATCGTGTAATCCAATTCTATCCCTGGCTGGCAATGGTCTTGGAGGTTCCTCAGCAGCACCTGCAACATAGGTATGCAACATTTTCTCTTACAATATTAAACATTTGTCTCTGGGAAATAATTCGGTGTAGATAGTACGTGGATGGTAAAAACAGCAACTATGATAGCCTGCATAATTTTCCATTCAGTCTGGCTGAATTTTTATAAAGTAATCCCTGATGCGAACGAAGACGGCATTTGGGATGAACTACAAGCGCTTTCAATCCTATGTATGAATGGTTAATCACCGTTTAATACATTCCTGCCCAACGGCGGCAATTTTTCTAATTGTGGCTCGTAACCCCCACTACTGCGGCACCGACGGGCCGACTTTTCATGAATCGACGGGATCCGAATTGGTTTAAAATGAACGTATGCTTAGATACTAATATTAACTGACTATAATATCATCAAATTATTCATACATAGGTCGCTTTCAAAGTTTAGGCTACGATTTCGAGTAATTCAGTTAAACACAGAAGTAAAATTACATTTTTCCCTTCAAAATTGTGTGTAAAAAATAATTTTTGCAAAAATATCACTGAAATGAAATCTAATTCCATTAGATAATTGCCTGTAGTATTATTCTGTTCTATGTGTAACCCATCGAGTGGGCACGACAGAGCAAGTGAACGGACGCTTTTTTGTTTGAACTAATCTAACTAATCATGAAGCCAACTATTTGCTCAGTGCTTGGTACAATTAGGATTAGTTTGAACAAAAAATACTATGCATTTGTATGAATAAATTTTGATTGGCGTGTATTTGACTCGCTTTCACGTTGTTATGATACTGTGTGCTGCAGTTATTGAATGACATACACTACGGAGCATTGATAATACTAACTCATTTAACATTTCAGCTGGGTAAGTAATTCAAAATCACTGATCATTGAACAACAGTTACAATTATTCATCTTCATTCAAGAGTAACTGAGTCGTTCCTATTAAATACCTCTAAATAGATTATTAATTAAAATGTATATCCTGATGTACATTCGTTACATTGTACATTCATTACATTGTACATTCGTTGTATTGTACATTCGTTACATTGTACATTCGCTACATTGAACATTCATTACATTGTACATTCGTTACATTGTACATTCGTTGCATTGTTCATTCGTTAGATTGCACATTCGTTACATTGTACATTCATTACATTGTACATTCGTTACATTGTACATTCATTACATTGTACATTCGTTACATTGTACATTCGTTACATTGTACATTCGTTACATTGTACATTCGTTACATTGTACATTCGTTACATTGTACATTCGTTACACTGTACATTCGTTACATTGTTCATTCGTTACATTGTTCATTCGTTACATTGTACATTCGTTACATTGTACATTCGTTACATTGTACATTCGTTACATTGTACATTCGTTACATTGTACATTCGCTACATTGTACATTCGTTACATTGTACATTCGTTACATTGTACATTCGTTACATTGTACATTCGTTACATTGTACATTCGTTACATCGTACATTCGTTACATTGTTCATTCGCTACATTGTACATTCGTTACACTGTACATTCGCTACATTGTACATTCGTTACACTGGACATTCGCTACATTGTACATTCGTTAAATTGTATGAGACAATTATAGATATAATCAAATTCATGTGAGAAAATAAAATATTTCCTACCAAACGCTCTCGCTTTAAATGCAATGCAACTCCCCACACTACTCCCCACTGCTTCCTACTGTTCCCTTCTACTCCCCACGTCCCTACACTTCTATGGTTTATCATAAAAGGTGATAAACTAAGTTTGGCGTTGCCAAGAACAAGGCGCTCGCGGTCTGTCAGATACTATCGAAGCCAGGAGACTGGAGTGTTGGATTTCACTTATTACACCAGTTAGATTGATATTTGATGTGTTTTGAACCTCTTAACAAGAAAATAAGTAACGATTTGTATTATCGTGTTTGAGAAATGATTAAGGAATATCTCCGAGAAGTAACGTTGTGAATGAAAACCAATGTAAACATGACCTTCTGATCTGTTGGTACAATGAACCAACAGATCAGTAGATAATAAAGATCTAATGCGTTTACTCTGCATGACTGATTTAAAAGTTACCGATCTTTTCATCACGTTGATGAAATTTTCAGTTTTATATTTTTTTAGACGTGGATAAGGAATATGTGAAATCGTTTAAATGGAAGCTGAATAAAAGATAGGTAAGAAATGCATAACCCATTACAGTATACGAATCATATGTGCGTCAACATTAATTTAGAACCCAGACTCCCAATATTTTGTAATTTAATAGCGGTTCATGTGGAGCAGTACTGGGAGCAGGATTTTTTGAAGGGGGGGAAGGTTAGTTCCCAATCAATGTGAGTACTCACGCATGTTTTAATAGCAGTTTTATAACCAGTGGATACGTGAAAAGCATTGGGCCATGTCACCGTGCCTCCTCCCCTCCAGCCCTCGGTGCTTGTGATGTAGACAACAGAAGACACGACGAGCAGTTACAAAAAGGGTCTCGTGACCGACCAACTCGACAAGTATGGATAAGCCCTGGCCACGAGGGATGAAAATTCATCAACCATGACTGACGTGCGGAAAAACTTTGCTCCAGACTGAATGGGACGCTTACCTCCCTCAATCGAACCAAAGAGCAACTACATTTTAAACCGATACTTTTCGTAATCAACTATCTGATCTGTTCACATTTGAACTACTGCCTGACCATATGGGGATAGTGTACCAAAACGTTGCTCTAGCTATGATATCCAACGCTGCGTGAACGTCACGGCAAAGAGTGCTCATGATGGACATTTTGCGAAGAGTGACCACGTGATGCCCCTACTAAACAAATTGAGCTGGTCAAACGTAAACAAACGACTAGAATATAATAAAGTTATTCGTGTTTCCAAAATTCAGCAGAAGATCTCATGCTCAATGAGTATTATATTCTCAACTCGTAGAGCAGCCCACATATAGACCAGAAACACACGATAACCGACGATAAATAGAAGTTATTATAGCTATTAATTAATTATTTATCTAGATCTAGTTGAAACATATTTTATCCGTTGAATATCCAACATAAATTGATAATAACCGAGGAAATTATCGTCGAAAAAAATGTCTATCCCCACTTCGCTCCGACATTGATTATACGATAAATGTCAGTTCTAGTCTTCGTGCACAGAGTAATTATCGTTACAGTACCTTCCACTACTTTGGTGCCGACCTGAAGAGCATTCGCAAAAGTGTCTCCTGAGGGCAACTTAACGCACAGCTGTTGCCGTAACTATAATAATTATACTGCTTCTACCAGTCAAATGTGAACGTCAAGATTTTTTACGTACGGAAAAAACTTCGTATTGTTGGGGCGATGCATTTTTTTTTCTTCTAAATATTCACGTAAGAAATTTTCGCCTTAAATTCCATGTCTGCTTAGGGCTTTTCAGAGATTCGCTAAGTTCCTGCAAAGTTCCTGCGGTACAAATGACATTGTGCTGCCTCCACAGATGACGCCTAACCATTCTCGTGTCTGGTTAATGCAGCAAAATTAGTCTGGTTACGACAACAGCTGCGCGTTACGCTGACCTTAATCGATGGGAATGATAATCCTGCCCCTGCCTGTGATGGCGTCACGTAACCCGTAACTGCTGCGATACCGACTTGGGCGATAATAGCGTCACGGTAACCTTCAGTGATGCGGTACCGACCTCGAAGTTGATCTCATCTCACGACCTTCCACAGCTGCGGTAGCGATCTGGCCGGTGTTGGCGTCGTGCAACTCTCCACTGCTGCGATACCGAACTGGCCGTTGACGTTATTACGTAATTCTCCACTGCTGTGGTACCAACCTGCCCGATGATATCGTTGCGGCTGAAGCGGTCGAAGTCGTAGACGCTGAACTGCAGCGTGCGGCCAGCCAGCTCCGACCATACGGCGCTGCAGGAGACAGACAGTCACGTTAAATGGGGCCTCAAATATCTCACAATCTTGATTTGTATTGCATTGAGCGGAAATTTCATATACATTTGTTCTCCTTCCGGAGAATATTCATCGTAACGCATGTGGCACAGTAATTATAACGCATTCACTGACTTGGCGAAGACGTAAAAAGTCAACAGGTGACTCGCGAGTAGAGTACATAAGTACAGGACGTGGACTTTTTTCGGTCTACGGGAGTTTGCACATAAAATTTCAGCGTCGAGAAGAAGTTCGACGCGAAGGCGGGCGACGCGAAAGAAATGGAGGTGAATGACTCTTTCGGACTGACGAACAGCTTTCGGATTATTCATTTGTTAATAGGTTATATATATTATTAGGTTATAAATGTTGATAGGTTATGTAAATAGAACGTTTACACATAGGTATATTGTATTGCAATTCCATTGCATGTCATTATGCATAAATGCCTTTTTAATGCTAGTCCTCTGAATGTTTAAGGGTATTAATAACATACATTAATAATATTTTTTATTGATAATAAATCTAACAGTTACATAATATTTTAAATGCAGTATTATAGGTTAAAATCCCACATTTTCTTTTTCAAATGATGATTTCTGGACACGTTCATGATGAAATTTTTGAACTTTGGTATCATTTCTACGTCGCTCGCCGGTGTTCATTTCTACGTAGCATAAAATCATTTTTTTAATGTTATTTTCTGCGATTGTATCGTCAGTACACTTGCGCTCTGTTTTAGTTACTCTTGCAGTAACTCATTCTTTCGTTTTCTCTGTTGTGAGCTATCGAACGCAAAATAAATACAAAGTAAACAGATGACTGAAACCTTCCTTCAAAAGGAGAATGAACGCGTTATGGTTGATTTTCGAGATGCAAATTATTGGCTAAGTGTGAATAAGATTGTCTCTATCAATTGAAGCATTTCGTTAAAACTCTCTCGCTTTGGAAAGTAGGTGAGATTGCACTTCCTTGGTAAATCTATGTTTATCAGTATCATCACCCAAGAGCGTAATTAACTCTTTCGGAGATTGGTTGGAAGCTTTTTAGCGGTTGGATTGGGATTTTTGTGTGTTTTGTTCGTTTATCATTATATAAAATGTATATACTGTATATAGGGATAGTGTGGTAGGGATATTTTATATATCGATTTGCAGCCTTAGTGTGCGATTGGCCATGTTTGGTAGCAGCCTGATATTGAATTTAAGCAATGTTTTGTGGTCATTTGAAGTTTGTCCAAGTTCAACGTGATTTTGTAAGTACTTGTGGATGTCGGTCTTAACTTCTATGGGTATGTTAGAGAGGTTATCCGACAAGCTGCTGATCGTTGTAGTGATTTACTTTGGTCGTCAGTGAACAAAAGCCAAGCTTTTTATGGCAACACACTTTTTGAGACTCATGTCAAGCCCATTCTTGACCACTGTACCTGTGTATAGATTCTTGGTTATGTCCAGGATGTGACTTTGCTCGACGTTGTTCAGAAATGAGGGACTAAACAGATGCATGGTATGTCTGAGGTATTGTACCATGACTGGGTGTTACCTCTAAATTTGTTATATATCAGTGATAGATAGCTGAGAAGTGACCTAGTAAAGCATTGTATAGTTCATTGTTATGATGCAGTGGACTTGGATTTTGTCCTACTAGAGGCATAGCATCAATTAGGTCTAAGAATTGGTTATAGATTTGAAAGGATTCCGTAGAATTACAACTTCATTATGAATGAACTCAGTGTTTGTTTTGAATGTCAGATATTTTTCGGTATGACTATTAGGCTGTTATGTTATTAGTATTCGATCTTAGTCAGGACCAGATCACGTGGTATATTGGAGTAGGATTTATCAACTGTGTGAGGTAGGATACACCGTATATAATAGTTAATCATTGTCGATTAGGGTAGAGTAGAGAACCTCATTTAGCCATTTTCTAGTTGTTGTTGTATGTTTTGATTGGTTAGGTATAAATTCACCTAATTTCACGGAATGTTGGGTATAAACTACACTTAATTGGATGTAATGATCCAAAATGTGGTATGTTTTACCTCGCGACATTGGATTTGGGTCCGGTTCCATGTCGTCTTGGAGAACTAATCTACCGGATTTGTGTAGAGTGTTAATGGTGAAATTCTTCATTAATTGAATGTACATCTCGCATGTCTTTACACTTACATGTCTTTACTAGATGCTCATTCCCGCAAATCTTACTTTTATAAATGTTTGTCATCTGTTTGCAGTTTATACACTTGGAAGTTATTAAGTTATTCAGGCTTGGTTAAGAGATTGCGTAGCAATTCATAATATATGACTTATTCGAGCATTCGCCAGATGCACTGTAGCATTTTTCAGGTTTGTGATGATGGCCGTAAGCCTAACCCATCCTAACCTATCCTAACCTAATCTAACCAATGATTGTATTTTTTCCCCCTATTCATACATAAGTCATGTACTTCTTCATTGATTTAAGCCTTCTTTATATCAACCTATCTACTTGAGGTACCAGTTTATGTACCTAC
>SDVV010001121.1:0-26920 GCA_016164225.1 Gammarus roeselii | reverse complement strand
TATATATATAGGAAATACATAGATGGAAAACACAAAACGTTGCCCCAAATCCAACCAACAGGCTTTAACTAAGCATCCAACCGCTAAGAATCCACTAACCAACCACCAAATGAGTTAATTATACCCCAACTAAATAAGAATACAAACATATATTTACCGAAAAAATATATAGAATCAATAAACCAGACAAAAATGTATAATGATATAAACACTCCAACATAGAAACAATGGCAAATCAGTCATGAAAAACTACAATTCGAGTAACAGGTAGGTGCTATCTCACCTAATTTTCCAAAGCGCATCCAACTTTTTGCCTAGTGGGATCCATACACCCCACCCCTCGTTGAAAATAAGATGAAGGCATATTCCTATGAGAACCGAATAAATATATATTTAACAAACAGTTATGGTCAAGTATACCCCAATACAGCCTTCTGAAGAAGAAAAAACATATATAAATACAATAAACATTATTAATTCATATAAAATAAAATGTTCAAAACATAAAACCTTGCTAATCTAGGCCCGTCGGTCCACCCCACCGGTGGTCGCGCCGACCACCGATAAAAACAGCTTCGATGGCCACTGAAATGTTATGTTCAAATTCTCGTAGACCGGAGAAAATCCGCGTTCTCGTGACATATTCACTACTGATAGTCCAACATCGTATGCTAGGATTGACGACCAAAGTACGATGCATGACCGTGTGGATTGAGCCAAGCTCCTTTCTCTCTTTTTATCTAAATACATTAAAAATTATCATGACAATGTATGTTTTTTGGAGTTCAACAAGTTTGGATTAATTGTATGACTAAAGTTACTCCCCATGCCAATTTAATGACTGATAACTATCTACGTCGCATCTAATACTAGCCTGTGGTGTTTTCCTCCCTGTCAGGCTGCGTGAAGACCAGTGTCCGCCGTCAGAGGAGGTGGGGCGCCGTATATCCTACAGCCTCACTAAGGACCCTTCTTGGCTGTTGGTCACTGACCCTCACAACATGGTGAGTCGGGATGGTTGTCGTTAGTCGGGCAGACTCACAGCTACCTAGTGACTTATAAATGGCAAAAATCATTGTTATATCCACGAAATCACGACTGGTGTTCCCTTTTATTCCAAGTAGTTTTTTCAGTTTTCTTATAACAAGAATAGCCGTTAGCGTTGTTTTTCAATCATATATCTGGTCACTAAGTTTCCAGGCAAAATGAGCTGTTTTCATTGGTAAACGGAAGCAAAGAACTGAGGTACAGATCACCTTAAATGGTTAGAGTGCTCATTGATAGTCACAGAGATCACATACCAACACTTATTCATTATATGTCATTTTTCCCTCTGCCCAGGTGGAGAGGTACCTGCCATCTTACTCCTGGACCCCACTTGAAACCGTTGCCGCTTTGGTGTCGTCCTTGCAAACAAATTGCAAAATGCTATCATCAAGAGCTACTGACAGAGGGACGGACCATGACCACAGTGGCCTTAACAATGTTCCCTTTGATAGGGAGGCTGATGTAGAAGGCGTAATTGCTTCTGGAGCCACAGTCATCAAAACCACTGAGCAAAGCCCCATAAAGTTTTTAGTGAAGGCCTACCACGAAGACACGTTCAAACTGCTGTCCATAAAAGACAGCCTCGCAGCCTTTGCTAAAGGTCGGTATTTGAAGGCAGACCGAAGCTGATCAGGGTCGATGATTTTCCTTTGCATAGATTACTTGCTGATGTATTCATTCCAATGGTAATTTATACATGTGATAATAATACAGAAAATGATACCACAGAGAGATGTTGACCGGGTTAGGTGACAGTTTTACAGGGACATGTCCTGCATCGTCAGACTAATCAAGAACACTAATTTAAAGAGGAACGTACAATAACGATATATAGTGTTTGGTGCCGGTGTGTGACCTCCACTTCGGAGATGAAAAGATTCGGAAACAACCGGCAGACTGCGCCGGTAGTGACTTGGCCCGAAAATATGGTGGAATGCAATGAAGCGTGGAATGACGCGACCGAACAGGGAAGTTGTACTCGTAAAATGCTATGGAGCTCGACCAGTTGAATGCATATCATAAATTAAATTTGAAGCTGATGTTTAGATGGTAACTCCAATCGGCGACGAATAATCTAAATGTATAACAGACAAATAACTAGATTATGTTTTTTTTATCAATAGCACGAGAACATGCTAGGGGACCATAAGATAAGATTGACTTCAACAAACTAATATTGTAGGAGCCAGCATAGTATCCAATGAGCAGAGC
The DNA here is from genome assembly GCA_016164225.1 of Gammarus roeselii. NCBI lineage: Eukaryota > Metazoa > Arthropoda > Malacostraca > Amphipoda > Gammaridae > Gammarus > Gammarus roeselii. The sequence goes on along the minus strand of SDVV010001121.1, from coordinate 24,661 downwards.
ATTTCTGAGCATTACATCGCACTCTGTCCCTCACGTCTAAAGGTGTAAAGTTTCTAGGTTATCAAAGTTTAGAAGTAATCAAAAATTTCGATAGATAAGACGCCCACTGCATTGAGCCGCCAAACGCTTCTAGATCGAAATCATATTGTTAAGGTTTTTCTTCGAAGAAAACGACCATCATCCCTTTAGAAGAGCAATAAACACCTCAAGGAATACCCCTTGGGTGTATCCTAAGACCACCCGCTTTCCCTTGGTGTCCTCGCAAACCATCAAATTTAAGTTCTCCTTTGCATTATTAAAATTTTGATGCACTATACAAGCAAAGTTTACAGTTACGTTCCCCGGTCCTTGGCGCACGAAGAGCTGAGCCCCCACTGACAAGAATTTCCACTGTTCCCCTACCACTTTTAACTGACCTTTGCAGAGAACCTTCTCGATAACACAGGCTGGTCCCTCATTTGTGCTGGAATCTTAAACCGCACATTTGCTTCCCTCAAATTTGGTCATGTAAAGTACTTTCAATCGGTACAGCGGTTGATAGGCCATCAAGATCGAGGAACCCTGGCCCCTGACATGATCTGGGGGTCCGATTAAGGGAATGAGCAAGCCTCTTTCAAGCGGAGCCAGCATTTCCTCCGCAGTAACGAAGAGCAGGACCCCAACAGCAAAGAACGCCAGCCTCTCCAAGACGAACAGCGCTCCATCAGCCTAAGACGAACGGACCAGAGATAACATCGCAGAATTGACCAGAAGCGTGCACAAAACTAATAATTTAGTAAGCCAAGCGACCGGCCTTTCCGAGCAGGAAACTGATGACTCCACCGCAGATTCCAGCACAATCGACGAGCTTCTTATAAAACTCGAGTGTCATGTCAAAGCTATATCTCTTCGAATTCACTTACTCGTGAAGAACCACCTCCACATCCGATAGAATACCAATTAACAGACACCCTGGATATTTGGGAATTCAACATGAAGTCGAGAAGTGTTTGTACGGATTCTGATTCATGCCATGAAAAATTAAAAGCATCCATATTACTATTTTTCCCTAATCCACCTCTAATTCAAGCCCTAACGTAGCACAACACACTTCTTTTACATGACGACACCAGCAAGTTTCTGTGTCACGTATGGGGGCCTTAACTCACCAGGTGACCTCACAGTTTAGCCCTGCTGCAAGGGTCATCGGATTATATCCTCTCAGTAACATCCTTGATATTTGATGCCCATCTTGACATCGGCATGATGCTGTACAAAAAAATAGAACCCCTTTCGGTCATCGCAAACGACGTTTGCGCATCCCATCCGACGCTTTCCACCCCTCTCTCATCAAATCCTTAACGTGCTAGACAATAGGCTTCCGCTTCCTCTTCAGCGAGACTAACTCTCACTAGAATACTATTACAAGACTAGGAGCTTATTCAACACCTTGCCCTAAACCACATTACAAACATTTCTGATGAGCGACTCTTTTCACTTTTCAGCAAAGAAATATACGCTCACCATTCTCTCTATTCGAGGACAACCTAATGACCTCACTAGACATCTCTCGCAAGATTATAAAGACTTCATTCTCTTACCGGATTCTCCGAATCACACTTACTTGGATGATTAATCAACTCAACGCCGAAAACCTAGAGTTACAAATATACTCTATGGCAACTCTGGATTTCCGCCATATATACACTGACGGCTCCAAAGCCGTCGCCGGAGTGGACGCGGCCGCTGTGTGCAGTAAAACCTCATGTTGGGCAACCTTCAAACAAGAAGACACTGTTTGCTCTGCAAAGTTGAAAGCTTTTGAAATTTTCATCTAATTACTATAAATCGCCTCCCAAAATCTGTTCAGACAGTTGGGATTCCCTCACAAAGCTGAAAACACTGCCTTTGACACACCCCGCTCATCATAAATACAGCATGACCTCTTTACAACATCCTAGGCAGGACAAGTAGTCGAATTCTGCTGGATCCAGGGTTACCCGGGAATCAGGGGTATGTGCGCAGACGCCCTCGCTGAACACTAACGAGATCAGCTTCTCGTTGTCAACTCCTTTTTGACATCCCGACGAAATGGTATATGAAAACAGAGCGGACAGAAAATGCCTTCAGGCAATCCCTCAGTTGGAGGCTGGGACCTAAGTTTTCCATCAGGAGAGACCAATAATTCTTAATCCCCTTGTGTCAGGACATAAGGGATAATGTACAATCGCCTGATGGTCGCATTCATCGAACCGTTCGTGCCACCATGTCCTTGGTCCCACCATGAAACAATCAGCATGAAGCACTTGCTGGTGGAGTGCAACGCACTTGCGACGGCTCGACATTTCTTTTTTAATCCTCTTCTAGCTAGACACAGCTTATTCTCTTCCACTCGTAAGAGTCTTATAGTTTTGCATTGCGCTTTTGCTTTTTATTCGAATGAATCATGAAGATAAATATTACAGAGACGTTTCTACAAGAGAATCTTTATAACATCCGTTGAACTGAGTTTTAAATCGATTTAGACTTTTGTGTCTTTTAACCTTGCTCGGAAATTTCGAAACTTTTAGGTTTAGCGACTGTCCTTTAGTTTTTAGGGAAAAATAAACATTTGGCCGCTTGGCGGCGAGTGGCGTCTTGCGCCTGTCGGTCTAAAGGTCTTCCAGGTACCGAGTGGCGCCCTCAGCCGTCTGCCGGCTGAACCCCCAACCCCCTTCTTACCTATATAAGCGAGGGTTGGGCTACCCCTTCATTCGCCGCTCTTGCTTCGGACACAGAACACTCCCTCCTCACTCCATCCTGACAGATCGTCGCACCTTTTCAAAAAGTATGATTTAGTGCGGGACGGCCCATCTGTGCAGTAGATTAGTGACCCATTGTCCCTAGAGTCACAGATATGGTCGGAAATTATTGCCCTGTCGTACTGAATTTGCTCGCAGTGAACTGCGTCCCACGACTCGACAATTTGTCGAGTAATTACATAAATTTGTCGAAACATAAATCTGTCGACACACCAAATTTGACGAGACTGAAACTTGTCGAGACATAAATTTGTCATAACATAAATTGGTCAAGGCAGAATTTTGTCGAAACAGATATTTCGACACACCAAATTTGTCGACACACCAAATTTGTCGACACGCCAAATTTGTTGACACCTAAATTTGGCGAGACAGAAATTTGTCGAGACAGAAATTTGTCGGAACAGAAATTTGTTGAGACAGAATTTTGTCGAAACAGATATTTGTCTATAAAGAAAATCGTCGAGATATAAAATTGTCGAGATCGAAAATTGTTGAAACAGAAATTTGTCGAGACAGAAATTTGTCGTAACAGAAATTTGTCGAGACAGAAATTTGTCGAGATAGATATTTGTCGAGACAGAAATAGTCGACACGCCAAATTTGGCATCACATAAATTTGTTTACACTTCAATTTTGTCGACATAATCACACAAATTTTGGCAGGATCTCTCTTTCTGCAAAATTTTGTGTTATACCCATACTCTCGTATAAGTCTTTACCGCCGACTTCTACTTCTCTCTCCCTGATTTCAGAACATGCCGGAAACGCTCCCCGCTTCAGGCCAACGAGCCACCCGACAGCAAGACCCTTCGGCTTCCCGGTCCACCTGCTTCCGATGTGCCTGTCCTCTGCCCAAAAACGACCTCCATACCAAACCTGAGACACTCCAGCTGCTTCGTGGGACACGTGCATAGGCCAGCAAGGTGCGCCATCTGCCTATCGGCCATGGAAGCGGCCCCAGGCAGTGCGGCCAACGAGGCTTTCATGAACAGATATCGGTCCAAGAGACGGAGATACACTGGCACCGTCACCTCAGACTCAAGGTCCTTTTGCACCCTGACTCCCGCCACCTTACACTTCCGGGCACGCAACGCAATCCACCTCGCTACTCGGAGACTAGCAACAAACGGGAGAAAAGGGAGGACAGCACGGCAGCAGACAGCCCAAGTCGTCTCTCCCCCAATCGTCGAGGGGCTCTGACAGGGATAGCCATACTCACACGAACAGCCCCATTTAGCGGTTCCCTACCCCGAAGCGTCTGCCCCACCCTCGGCTTCTTGGTTACAGATGCGCGACAAAGAACGCATCACCCTCGGCGATCTCGGCACGCACTTCCTCACACGGGAAGACAGCACGCTGGACTTGCTGCCACCCAACCAAGAGGGGTTTCAACTGCCGCGGGAGAACACCCCTGGGGACCCGGGCCTGCTCTCCGTGCCTATGTGGACCGCATCGGACGAGGGAGCCGCAACATCTCTAAAGACATTGCTCCTCCACATCTCCCCGCCCAACATCTCGGAGTCTCCGATCACGGGGGACAACATACCTAAGTCGGTTCAGGCGTCCGCTCGGGCCCGCACAGGGGCACGTAAGGGATTGTTGCCCGCGACCGCTCACCCCCCGATATGGACCGCTCCTCAGTCATCAATCCCCGCCCTCTAACGACGACGCCCGGGTCACCGCACCCACTAGCATGGCCATGGCCACGAAGCTCGACAAGGTGCTTTTGGCGCTCGGCTCTCTCGAAGACCGATTCGACGTTCGTCTCCAGTCCCTTTCCAATGATGTGGAGGCCAGTTTCTACGAACTGGAAGGACGGTATCTCGGATGGGAAGGCAACGGGGGTGCGAGGAGGGACCCTATCACTATCAGGGCGAGGAAGAGGAGGACGGAGAGGCAGACTTTGAACCCCCATGGGAGGAGGAGGAGGCTTTTCTCGGGGAAGAACACCACCTCTTTTCGCCACATACCCCCAATCTCCGCTCCATCCGTCCCGACTCACCGGGCACACCTTTACTGGACACGGACAGACCTCGTTCACGGTACCAGCTCTTTCCGGTACCATCACAACCCCCCCGCTTCCGGACGGTACCCAGGCTCACTCCGGCGGAGCTCCCTGATGACGAAACACCGCCCCTCGCCTCTTTTTAACTCGCTTCAGCGACGTACACAGAGGGATTGGTGTGCTACGACTATGAGGTCTACACCACAGAGCCCCCTAACAATCTGATCAAGGTTCATTAGTGAGGCCCAAACTTCATTTTCTTTCCGATAGACTTAACCAGCACCGCGGTTCGGCTACTCGTCCGCAGGTCCATTCCCTACTCGGCCGCCAGAAGGTTCGAAGAAGCTCCCTCTCCTGCTTTTCAAGAGTGTCTTTGCGGTCAAGCAACCCTTCCATCGAGGGGTGATCATCAGAGAGGACGGTTTGTTCGTTCTGGAACGTATCCCTAATGCACTACCCAAACTCCTCGAGCAAATCAATACCACCCTGCCCACCGGGTCGGCACCGAAGGACCTCGACGCTTGGTCAAACACACACTTTGCTTTCACAGCCCACTGCCCCATAGTCAACTCCCTGATGGAGTTCGCGAATGCTCCGATCCTCTCCCCAAAGGCTCACTTCGACGCCACAAAGGATAAGATCGCTTTTCCGGTCCATCACATTGCCGTAGAAGCACGTACCAAGGACTTCCAACTCCGCACGCAGGTGGCTCAAAACCTGCGAGGCTACGTCATCGGCGCATCACTGACGGGGATCCTTGAGCGCATCCGGACTCCCGTCCTCACTGATGGCAAGCCAGTTACCCCTCAGTCACTGCGTTGTCTGTCAGAGCTCACCACAGGCTCCGCTCACAAACTATTGTCGGGATCCATCTTCGACGCAGCTCAGTGGAGATATCAGATTCGGCTTCAAACACTGGAAGGCTCGCTCCAAAATCCGCCCGGACCGCCCTTCTTGCCGAGTTGGTATTTGAACCTCAACTATTCACCGAAGGGGCGATCTTACAGGCTAGCCAAACGCTGGACACTTTCCGTAACAGGACAGAGGTCCTCCCCTATCTGTGCCCCTTCACATCAGGTTTCGTTGCCCCTGCTTCACGGAGACCCCCGCAACACTGAGAAGCTGTCGCACAGCATCCCCTCAATAGCAAAGGCGGAATGACACGAAGCTCATTTCGTGGCCGACCCGCACCGCCCAGGGCGCGCTTTACGTTCCAGCAGAGCGCTAGGCAACCCCAAGGGAGGTGGGTGGTCTCCGGCGCTCTTCAGACAAGCTCCAGGCCCCCCCGCCTACCCTGGGGGCCCGGGACCCACCCAATCCGTTCCAAGGAGGGGTAGTCGCGGAGGGGGTCGGGGAACCTCGGCACTCAAACGACCCTCCTCCTTCCGCTCGCAGCCCACAGGTAACCACAGACAGCGGGACCGCCCCCTCTTCCGCAAACTCTGACGTTCTGCCGGCAGCCCTCAGGAACCGCCTCGCGCACTGAACCAGGGCCACGCCCTTGATCAAACGCATCATCGCCACAGGTCTCTCCTGGAAATGGACGCCACGATTACCCCCCCCCCCTTCCCACACTCGATCACACAGTTTCTCACCGATAAGGCGAGGACGTTCTAGAACCCCTCGTATCAGAATTTCTGGGCAAAGGCATAGTCAAGGCGGTTCCCAGGCCGCCGGTCTTTGTATCTCGCATCTTTGCGGCCCCCAAGGCCTCGGGAGGAGATTGCTTGGTGATCGATCTCTCCGACCTCAACAGATACATCCCGGAACTGGATGTATCTGTTGAGGTCACATCCCAGTTCATCCCAGGTTCCAAAGGTTCCTGGCCTTCAAACTGCGAGGCCAACTGTTTTTCTTTTTAGTCCTCCCCATTCGGTCTCAACCTGGGCCAAAAATATTTACAACGGTCGCGAAGCTGCCCCTTCATTTACTCCACCAGCAAGGGATAGATGCGGCCTCCGACATCGACGACTGGCTTCTCTCGGCACCGACACCACTTCACTGCCGGCGCAACACCCAGACGGCCTGCGATCTTCTCCTCAAACTACGCTTCCGCGTCCACATGGAGAAATCTATTCTAGAACCCAGCCATCAGATCGACTTCTTGGGGGTAACATTCAACGGCGCGGCCTGGCCCATCGCTACAGCCTTACGACACATCAACCGCTGCAGGGAAATGGCCACGGAGATACACTCCGCGGAACCCTCTCGCTCCGACAGCATCAGGATTTCCTCGGCATAATAAATTTCCTCGCACCTTACTTACGCCATGCTCGCCACTTTTTCAACGAGGTGGTGATCGCAGCACGCTCCCTCCACCTCTCCCGCAAGCCCTGCCGTCTCAACAATCCCTACCGCCAGGCAGCTCAGCACTGGCTCGACAGGACTTTTCTTCATACCCCCGTCCAGTTCGTAGTGCCTCCCTCGGAGCACCTCTTGTGGACGGATGCATAGGACGAAGCGTGGGGTGGCATATGCTGCATCGACCAGCAGTCTTACGGCCGCTGGTCTCCCTGGGAACACAATCTCAATATTACGGCGCTGTCCATCATACACGCTCTGGGTGCACGACCTCATTGGCACCAAACCACAGTCCGCGTGATGTCCGACAACGGCCAGGGTGAACCGCTTGGGCTCCAGCAAGGCCCCGGCGCTGCAGAAGTTCGGAGCACAGCTTCTACAGATCCTCCAGCGCCACCACCTCTCTCTCCTCGCGACCTTCCTTCGCGTTCGGGCCGATCAGCTCTCACGTCTCCTACCGGTAGAAACGGAATGGGCGCTGACGCCTCAGTGCTTCTCCCGCCTCTTTACCCTGCGCGGGACCATGCACATCGACCTCTTCGTGCATCCGGGGAACCACAAGCTCCCACTATTTGCATATCCGTTTCCTCACCCGCGAGCGGCTTTAGTAGATTCACCCCTATGCGACTGGAATCAGTGGAAGGAAATATACCTCTTCCCTCCTTACAACCTGATCCCCCAAGTGCTCCGCAAACTCGAGACGTACCACTACAGCGGCGTCCTCAAGGCCCCCGACCACCCCAAAGCACTGTGGTGGCCCACGATCGTCGCGTCTTTCAACGAACTCTTGCTTGCCTTCGACGTGTCCCAGCGCATTGAAGACAGGGATGTCCCTATAACATCACGACCCTTCTCGCGTTATATCGCATGCCAATTTTGCAAAAAACGGTGCTCACGATCAAATTCAACAACTCACTGGCGGACATCCTGGTTAACACCCACAGGCAGTCCACACAACGCCAATACCAAAGCGTGTGGCCTTGTTTCCAAACGTGACTACGCGTCACGCAGGCGAAGTCCATCAACCAGTCCACCCTCTTGACGTTCCTGCACTATACCGGCAAGCAGAAGCGGCTCAACCCTCGTTCGGTTCTGGTCTACAGGAATGCGCTACACTTGCCCCTCTTACATGGCTTTGGCGTCACGACCCGCGGGGCGATCTTTCACGAACTGGCTAGGACCCAGTACGAGAATCCGCCACAACGACGTTTCGTGCCGCAGTAAAGCTCGAGCCGGTGCACGACATTTACGCCTCTCCTCGCTTCAATACTCAGACGACGTCAGTTTTGGCGCTCTTTCAGAAGACTGTTTCTCGTCGCGCTCGAAGCAGGCAACAGGGTCCCCAAAATTGTAGTCATGTCACGCACGGGACTGCATTTCTCCACGAACCCTCCATGCGCGCTTATCCTGACCGCTGACACGTTCCTGTACAAACACCAGACCCTCGCCCACACACCACCGCTCATCTCTGTCGCCTCACTGCTGCCGGATGGCGGGCACACGGCTTGTGCCTTATGACCGCACTCAATGCCAACATAGCACGATGTCCATCGCACAATGAATTTTTGTTTATCTATCCTACTTCCGGCAAGCCTTTCAGGGCGTCATCGGTGGGGCACTACATCTGCTCGCTTATCAATGAGGCTACACCGCATGCCTTCACTAAAGCTCACGATGTCCGCAAGTATGCCTCGTTTCTCGCTTGGACGCGTGGAGTCCCACTTGAAGACATCATATCCAAGGTGTTTTGGAGGTTGCCCCACGTATTCAAGCACAAATACCTCTTCACAGTAGAGAAGCCTAACCAACCTTACGTCTCCTTGGGAACCAGGTAGATAGTCCTTCTCGCCTCATACGTTTCGGACACCGCATCCGCTGGGGCCAGTAACTCCTCTACGTAGCATAGAGTATGTTCTTCATTATCTTACCCTCGCGTGCGGCGACACTCCACGCAAAGCCTTCAGATAACGAAATATGTATTCCCTTTATCATACTTGCAGAACAACTCTGTTACCATAGGAGCTAGCTATTGTACACATTGTTGGTACCGGTATATTTAGAATTTATTACCAGCCAGACTATTCGCCCACCCTCTCTGGAAGGCAATATGCATTGATTGCTCACGGCCCGCACATTGTTTTTGGCCGCGTCGAGCAAGTACGTTCACTGCCGTTGCCACAACGCCATATTTGTATATTCCCATACTAAAATATTATTTGAACCCTCATGTTCAGTGCCCGCATTTTAGTTTGCTGCTAGGACCTACCTTTTTGCTGTTGTTGAACAATTCTTGTATTTGCCAACATATAAAGTGATTACCACCATTTATACAAATGTGTTACCCTTACACGGCAAGCGCTTCTTTGGGAACACCCAGTTTGTGATGCAGCCGTTCCATCCAACTTCTGTGCTCTTGTGGCATCGGTCAGCTTGCGCTACATGATGGTATTTTCTATGCAAAATCATATGGCTCTTACGAGTGGAAGAGAATATAACTTTTGTTATCTCGATTCTCAATAAAAAGCTATTTCTCTGTAATGAGTAAGATCCATATGGGGCCTCCTCCTCCCTCTGTTATCTTGACTACGCACCAACGTCTCGTTAAGGAAAGCAACTTAGCAACTTCGCTAGCCCTCATGAATGATGGGGTAGCCCAACCCTCGCTTTTATGGAAAAGGAATGGGTTGGGGGTTCAGCCAGCAGACGGCTGAGCGCGCCACTTGGTACCTGGAAGATATTTAGACCGACAGGCTCAAGACGCAATGCACCGCCAAGCGGCCAAATTATTTTTTCTTATAAACTCGAGGACAGTCGAGGAACTTGAAAGTTTCAAAATTCCGGAGTAAGGTTAAGTGACACAAAGGTCTGAATCGATCGAAAACTACGTTCAACGGATATTATCAAAATTATCTCGTAAAAACGTCTCTGTAATGTTTTCTCTTCAGGATTCATTCGAATAAAAAGCAAAAGCGCCATGCAAAACCATATGGCTTTTACTCAATACAGAGAAATAGCTTTTTATCGAGAGTATCGAGATAACAAAAGTTATATTCTCTGACCTTACCTACCGAATAAAGCTTATCACTTTCGGTAAAAATACCGGCCTATACGAAGCAGAGTAAACTTGAGTAACAGTGCAAGCGTGGTGGTTCTTTTACCCTTCACGTACTTCGGTATTTAATTGAAAAGCACAGAAACAAGTTTCTGGTTAGATGGCTACGTATAAATCCTCTATTTTTGCTAAAATATTTATTCCTGTAAGCACCAGCGTGCATGTAAACCAGACCTAAAAATTCTAGATAATTGTGATCTAGATCAAGTAATTGTTTCCATACATACTGGAATGCGAACCTATCAGAATGGAGATCTTTGCACCCTATGGAGGAGCTTACGAAGACTCGCGTCAGAGATCCGGTGGAGAGGGACCTCTCAATTTGATCTAACCAATCCACTATTTCTTGGAGACCATAACATCCTATTTCACATATCGTCATTATTATATTTTGATTATCGTACCATTAAACACTGAAGATGGGTTCCTCCAAGTATACATCTTTGGTAATTATGCCTGTCGCAGTTGGGAAAGTAAGAGGGAACATGAGCATTTTGAATTGATTCGTAATAAGTCAAGTCGTTATCTCGCCCAGTGAGGACCACGACACCCATAGCGGAAAACAGAGGTGCCCCAAGTCTGTGCGCGGTGCTGCAGGACCGCTGCTCCCTGATGCCCTGCGCCCTCTGTGTTGCCGCAGGCAGCATCAACCTGGAGATGGAGGGAGGGGTAAGCAAGGAGAGGATGGTCTGTGAGAGGTCGTAGATCCTGATCGTTGGGGGTGAAGATACGATACGAAAACAATAAATAATATTTAGAAATTGTGATAAATTGAACTGAGAAGTGCTCGAGGCAGTGTGCTGAAAAGTCGGTGAGTGGTAGGTAGAGTGGAGTGCTTTAGGCGGTGTGGTGATGGAGAGTCGGTGAGTGGTATGGTAGAGTGGAGTGCTTTAGGCGGTGTGGTGATGGAGAGTCGGTGAGTGGTATGATAGAGTGGAGTGCTCTAGGCGGCGTGGTGATGGAGAGTCAGTGAGTGGTATGGTAGAGTGGAGTGCTCTAGGCGGTGTGGTGATGGAGAGTCGGTGGTTGCGTGGCAGCGAGGACATTGAATCAATGGTCGAGTGAGTGGGTAGCGCCGGTTGCCCATCTTACACACTGTTCAATGCTGTTGGCTCAAGTGTCTCTGACCCCAAGTCCGTCATGTACCCCAGGCTCTGATCCACTCGTGGACGCGCGTTCTACTCCGTCACGGTCCAAACGGCTCAGCAGCGGAGGCCGCAGCCCTCAGCGCGCTGCGTCTGTCCGCCACAGCGACACGTCGTAGTGCAGACGCCGCACATCAGCTGCAGCAATCGTTGCTGGAACTGCCATGCCCTACTGCACCTGAAGCCGTGCAACAGATTCATCACCTGTTGATGAACCTTGAGATGGTAAGAAGCATCGCTCTTCTTCGTGTGTGCACATTTTGGGTGTTTCTTGATTCACTTACATGGCTTTGTCAACGAACCAATAGACCGAACTGTTCTTTTGACACGAGTCTACTGCATGTCTTGCGCTGAGTTCACCTCTATGTATTTGAAGTTGTATCATTCGTTGCTAGTGGTAGTTAGGCTGTTCTACAGCCTCGACCTCCTTAGCTCTCAAAACCCCTCGGCGAAAGACCGAACATGGGATAGATTAGAGTAGGAAGAGCGATTGTGAACGGATTAGCCACAACGTGGCCTTGGATCTGGGCCAGCTCCCTTAGGGGACCCGTCTTCTCGTGATATGTGCTCGTTGTACGGGAAGAGGAGTTGATGGTTTCTTTTATTGTTGTTTCAAACTTCAATATAAACAGGTTGTTGATGTTGGTGTAGTGTTTCATCGTGAGGTCAGCCCTCCAACTGTTCCTGAATAGGAGCGAGTAGGGTGGTCCAAGAAAAGAGTCTTATCTTCACCTCTTTTATCCCATCCCACGCGCTCTATATATTCAGCTACCCCGGAAATAAAATTGTTTTTGATTTATGACGAGAAATTTTATTTCCATATTTTATTTACAAACTTTGTTCAGATGCAATGACGGGGCAAGAAATACATTTAATGTTTAATTACTCGAACGGAAGACGGAGTTCGTTTTATTGTAAAATGTTTACAAATAGCAACTCTTCTTCAAATCTCCTTATCATACATCACTCGCTATATCAGTCTTCAAACTGCATTGATAAGCGTAACGGTGTTACCTCACTCGCTATATCAGTCTTCAAACTGCATTGATAAGCGTAACGGTGTTACCTCACTCGCTATACCAGTCTTCAAACTGCATTGATAAGCGTAACGGTGTTACCTCACTCGCTATACCAGTCTTCAAACTGCATTGATAAGCGTAACGGTGTTACCTCACTCGCTATACCAGTCTTCAAACTGCATTGATAAGCGTATCGGTGTTCATGTCATCAATTGGTCGATTCTTTGGAGCCGTTGTACCGTTTTCACGATTGATACGTGCCTCAACGGATATTTCCCAGATATTTACATTTATTATGATTTTGAGTAACACAGTTTTATCTTTCACGGTTTTACTGACATTAACGTAAACGATCATAGTCTACTATATTGCTTCATTTTATTAAATCCACGATCGACTTAATCCCTCTCTGCCTGTTATTTCGTGAAATCATCTTTATGCGGCCCTCGGTATTTCTCCTCTTTATATGCCTCTTTATGCCGCTCCGAACACAAACCAAGTCATACTCCTCTATACAGAAATGCAGATGTAGTCAAAGGAATTGTTCTCCGGGAGGATAATCTAAAAAGTCTAGCGAATTTGAGTTCCGTGTTTCACTAACTGTTTCCTTCCTCCGAATGCCTGTGTGCACATTTACGAACTCTCACAGCGTCAAGTGCGGTCCCTCACAATCGACTCATAATAAACAGAACGGACTCTCACAGCGTTAAGTGCTGCCCCTCACAACTGGCTCATAATAAACAGAACGAACTCTCACAGCGTTAAGTGCTGCCCCTCCCACCTGACTCATAATAAACAGAACGAACTCTCACAGCGTTAAGTGCTGCCACTCACAACTCACTCATAATAAACAGAACGAACCCTCAGTGTTGAGTGCTGCTCCTCACAACTGACTCATAATAAACAGAACGAACTCTCACAGCGTTAAGTGCGGCCCCTCACAACTGACTCATAATAAACAGAACGAACTCTCACAGCGTTAAGTGCGGCCCCTCACAACTGACTCATAATAAACACAACGAACTCTCACAACGTTAAGTGCTGCCCCTCACAACTGGCTCATAATAAACAGAACGAACTCTCACAGCGTCAAGTTCTGCCCCTCACAACTGACTCATAATAAACAGAACGAACTCTCACAGCGTCAAGTGCGGCCCCTCACAACTGACTCATAATAAACAGATGAAAATAGAGTTTTTTGAACAGCTGATTATCTAAATAGAAGCTCATCTCACGTTGTGTCGTGAAGGGAAAAAAGTTATATAATTTGCGGTGGTACACAGCTGTTCATAACTCGAACATTTTTAACTCCCTTTTTCACACTTTAATCAATTCCCTTCTATTTCCTCTCCACTCCCTAGTCCCAATTTATTATCTTTCCCCTATTTTCTTACTCCAGAGTGTAAACAGCTCATGGGATGATCTCGAGCTGATGGGTCGATTCTGAGTGGTTGGGATTATCCCGAGCTGATGGGATGAAACCAAGCTGCTGGGATGATCCCGATATGATGGGACAATCCAAATTGTGAAACCGAGCTAATGGCATGATTGCGAGCGGATGGGATGATCCCGAGCGGTGAGGTGATCCCAAGCTGATGAGATGATCCCAGGATGATGGGACAATCCCGAGCTGATGGGATGATCCTGATCTCATGGGACGATCCCGAGCTGATAGGTAGATCCCGAGCTGATAGGTAGATCCCGAGCTGATAGGTTGATCCCGAGCTGATAGGTAGATCCCGAGCTGATAGGTAGATCCCGAGCTGAAAGGTAGATCCCGAGCTGATAGGTTGATCCCGAGCCGATAGGTAGATCCCGAGATGATAGGTAGATCCCGAGCTGATAGGTTGATCACGAGCTGATAGGTAGATCCCGAGCTGAATGGTAGATCCCGAGCTGAATGGTAGATCCCGAGCTGATAGGCTGATCACGAGCTGATAAGTAGATCCCGAGCTGATAGGTAGATCCCGAGCTGATAGGTTGATCACGAGATGATAGGTAGATCCCGAGCTGATAGGTAGATCCCGAGCTGATAGGAAGATCCCGAGCTAATAGGTAGATCCCAAGCTGATAGGTAGATCCCGAGCTGATAGGTAGATCCCGAGCTGATAGGTAGATCCCGAGCTGATAGGTTGATCACGGGCTGATAGGTTGATCACGAGCTGATAAGTAGATCCCGAGCTGATAGGTAGATCCCGAGCTGATAGGTAGATCCCGAGCTGATAGGTTGATCACGAGCTGATAGGTAGATCCCGAGCTGATAGGTAGATCCCGAGCTGATAGGAAGATCCCGAGCTGATAGGTAGATCCCGAGCTGATAGGTAGATCCCGAGCTGATAGGTAGATCCCGAGCTGATAGGTAGGTCCCGAGTTGATAGGTAGATCCCGAGCTGATAGGTAGATCCCGAGCTGATATGCTGATCACGAGCTGATAGGTAGATCCCGAGCTGACAGGTTGATCACGAGCTGATAGGTAGATCCCGATCTGATAGGTTGATCCCGAGCTGATAGGTAGATCCCGAGCTGATTGGTAGATCCCGAGCTGATAGGTAGATCCCGAGCTGATGGGTTGATCACGATCTGATAGGAAGATCCCGAACTGGTTGAATTGCCAGGCCCCGCATGTAATCATATTGGAATAATTCTCACATGGTAGATATTTCGAACCAGCAGAACACATACTCGTCCCGAGTAAATAAATAAAATTTATTCATGTAATACTATTTTCGAATTTATTTAATACAGCTACTACAATATAACAATGTAGAATATATCTCTTGTAATTGATGCCATTCACAAGGGTAGTTTGAGCAATACGGTGACCTTTAACAAATGGAGGTGAAATTGACTTCAAACTCGTAAGTTTTCAAGGCCAAGCAATTTAGGTTACCTCCATAGGGACTTGGCACGCTACCACTAGGTACCACTTGCACTAAATTACCCCGATTTGCAACCACTTTATTTCCACTGTGACTCAACTCTTTGTTACATAAAATACTCTGAAGAAACCTGTAGGAGTGTTGACTAACTCCCAAAAAAAGACTTCTTAAAAGCACGTCAATACAGATGCAAACACTAGGCCGAATCTCCCAGAATGTGGGATGGCCGACGGCAAGGTTCACGTCACACCCACATACGCTCACACTCACACAGCTTAGCCCCTTTGTGCTAAAGGGTCCGGCTGGTAACCCCACAACACACACTCTGGGTCACGAGTGCGTTTCGAGGATCCGTTGTCTGCAGCAGGGTCCGACAGCTCTCACTGGTTTACCCCCGCCGCATCATGATGGCCGAGTTTCCCCCCTCCTTCCACCGACCATCCCAACAACGTGATGCCAAGGGTCAATCAACCTATCACAACCATTCTCCACTCACGCCTGCTCAGTGCCCGCTCTCTCGACAATTCCGCATTCAAGTCTCTCCTTCCCGACGCCTGCTTCACACCATCCATCCACCCAAACTTCGGTCTACCTCTAGGCCTGCGACCATCCGCCTCCGCCTTCATCACCCTTTTCAACAACCTCCTTTCATCCCTCCTCGCCATGTGCCCAAACCATCTCATAACACGCGAATCCACTCTGTCCTCCAGTTTCTTCACCATCCCTGTTCTCATTCGAACCACGTCGTTGATGATCCGGTCTCTCGGCGTTACTCCAGCCATGCTCCTCAAACATTTCGTCTAGAAAACATTCAACCTTCCTCTCTCCTCAGCTCTTACCCCTTAAGTCTCAGCTGTGTAGAAAACAATTGGGACAACAATACCTTCATACAACCCTCTCTTTGCTACCATCCCCAACGTTCTTACAGCTCATTACACTCTTCAGTGCACCCAACACTTTACACCTCTCCTTCACTCGCGCCTTCATTTCAGATTCCCCTAGTTCCGTCACCTCCACATGGGAGCCCAGATACTTAAAACACTCAACTTCCTCCAACGTCTCTCCATTTAGGGGGACACTAATTTTGCTCGAATCCACAGTCCTCGAGCACCTCATTACTTTACTTTTACCCGCGTTCACTCGGAGCTTCCTCCTCTCACACACTCTATCAAACTCGGACACAAGCCTACACAGCTTTTCCTCTGAATCCGCCACCATCGCCGTATCATCCGCAAATAGCAACTGGCTCAACTGCTAACTCCGCCCATTCGCTCCCCCACAGCTCCATGCCACGACTCATCACACTCGCTTTCACCTCCCTAACCTCTCCATCCATAGAGATTGAACAGCCATGGAGACATCACGCAGCCTTATCTCAGTCCCACTTTCAGTGTGAACCAATCACTTACCTCGCTTTGATTGCCAATATAGAATCTCTGCACTGAGTTCTGCCCACTCCATACAAACGCAACACCCTCTACAACACTTCTCTGTCAATCCTGTCGTATGCCTTTTCCAGATTCATTTAGGCCCAGAACACATCATTTCCTTTCGCAATGTACTTCTCACAGACCTGTCTCACTGCAAAAATCTGATTGGCACACCCTCTACCACTCCTAAAGCCACACTGTTCCTCCCCAATTGTGCAGTACGCACAGTCACTAATCCTTTTGATCAGCACTCTCCTGTACAACTTACCAGCCGCACATAACAGACTGAGTTGCAGCATTCATTTTTATCTCCTTTGCTCTTCTACAGCGGAACAATGCAAGCACTGCGCCACTCAATCGGTGCCATGCCCGCCACAAAACACAAGTTTAGTAGCCTCACCAACCATTCGACAGATGGGTATACACGAGGGAGCCTACACTAGGCCGCCCACGAGGGAGCCTACACGAGTCAGACGGGCCAACTTCATCAAGATGTCTTGCCTGCGGTGGTTGCGTCTGGGGCTCTGGCCCAAGCGAAAGTCCTTCAGCCCACCCTGTTTCATTTCCTCGCCGGCGGGGATTGCGCCTTGTGCGCCATCTCTGCGGTGTAGATGTGGACGCAACCTGTGCGCTGCCCGGCCTTCGGGCCTACCATCACTTCCAAGACACCAGAGCCACGACATATGCACTGCATCGTTTTCCAAGGACAAGAGAACAATCCCATTCATTTATCCCCTACAAAACACTCCTGTTCTACATGAGGTTATTCCTGCACGCGTCTGGTTGGTGCGTTGCAGTGTGGCTGAGGGACATGAACACGCTGCAAGTTTCAATGTTCTGGTGTCCACAATTAAAATTATACCGCGCGGGTGGCGATTTGCTGCCTGCCACACGACCCAATTAGTTAATTCAGATGGCAACCAAAACACTCTTCCCCACCAGTAAGCCGGCCACCCATTTCTCGTCTCCCACCTCCCTTTGTCTCAACACGCACGTGTCAGTGGGTATCGAGGGTTTCGGGCGGTGCGCTTGCACGGTTTCACTACCGCAGGTGGAAACCGGGACTAAGCAACAACAACCACGACCATTTGACAATCGCTATTCTACCCTTTTTCAGGCACTCGGTCGCAACGCCATCCAAACCAGGGGCTTTCCCTGCTTTCATCACTTCCACCGCCTCCTGCACCTCTTCCCTGGCAATGTCCGCTACAAGTCTTTCTCCCAAAACTATCATCCGAGCACCACCAACCACAGCAACATTGTCACCCTCGACATTCAACAACTCATCAAAATACTCGGCCTACCTCTTCTGTACATCACCATTTTCCTGCAACAAATGGCCGTTTACATCTTTCACCACCTCCTCCTTTCCCTTCTCTCCCTTTTCTCACCCTATTCACCTCTTTCCAGAACATCTTTTTGTTCTCCTCGAAATTCTGTCACAACCGTCTGCCCCACCTGGCATCAGCGTCCCCTTTAGCTCTCCTCACCACCCGCTTCACTTTGTTTCTCATCTCTTTATATCTTTTATAGGCCACCGCCGACTTCGCCTGCAACCACTCCTCAAACGCTCGTCTTTTCCGTGCCACCGCCAGTTTGACCTCCTCGTTTCACCACTCGCAACCTTTCTTCTGCACTCGCCCACACGGCGCGCACAACACACATTCTTCGCACATCTCAGCAATGCATCTCTTGACGTCTCCCATTCTTCCTCCACTTCTCTCAGGTCCTGTACTCTCACGTTGTCATATTCTTACCTCAATGCCTGCTGGAGCTACTCAGCTCTATTTCTCACATTCAGTTCACTCACTTTCACTACCCCTCTTCTTCCTCCCACTCTTTTGTTGCCCTTCCACCTCTGCTCCACTCTTAATCTACCTCCCCTCCCATCCCCTCCCCTCTCAACATCCGCACATCCAACAGCCTCTCCACCACTTTCCTCGAAATCAGCACAAAATCCATCAGCGCTCTCTCCACCTCTGCAATACGAGCCATCCTTACCCATGTGCATGTCGAGATCTGATCAATTGCACCGAGACTGATATGGCTGCTGAGACGCATAGGAAACCTGTTGTCGGCCCATGGACTGAAGGTGATAGCTCCGACAGGATGAGCATAATCGATGGGGCGATTTCGAGTTGATGGGATGATCCCAAGTTGATGGGATATTTTCGAGCGAATGGGGGTGATTCCGAGCTGGCTGATGGGATAGCCAAAGCTGATAGTGTGAGTCCGAGGGGATGGAGGTGATTCCCAACCGACCGGGATTTCAGAGCTGATGGGATGATTTCGATTGGATGAGGGGCTTCTGGCGGCTATAATGACATTAAATGGATGGGGTGACATCTAGCGGATCGGGTAACCTCTGGCAGATGAGGTGATTATCATTGAACAGCCTCTGTTAACCTATCAACGTGCCGCAGGCTGAGCAGCACCAGCGCAGCCTCCAGGCCGCTGTCGACGATACCAACCACCGTCTGTGTCTCTCTCTGGTTCCTGCTGCGTACAAGCTGCTGCGCTGCTGTGCTGTGCTGCGCAGACTGCAACAACTGCTGCGACGCTGCGACAGGACCAATGCTGCCGCGGTGCTGCTGGTTCCAGATCTGAAGTTACTCTCAGACACGCTGCAAATTCGAGCCGCGGATGTGCTGCCAAAATGCGGAGAACTAGGCAAGTCTAAGACAAACTTGTAGGCATTCAAAGGTTTGGTGGTGTGAAGGCACCATCTGAATTGTTAGTGCATTCTGAATGGACCTAATGTTATTACCACTCTGATTTTTCAGTCTAACACGGTTCCCGTTTGGAATATCTATGGCCGGCGGATGTTGAGTATATTTTTACAACTGGTTAACTCGTGTTTGTTTTGACCTGTTCAACAAGTGGTCTCCAAGATTCTTAATTTTTTCCCCTATGAAATGATAAGATGCCTCAACTTGAAAAAAAAACATGATGTAATGATACATTTTCCTGTCATTCAAACTCTAGGTTCCATAAGCGTCAACACTCAAATCATTGATCAAAGTTCAATAACAATAATTTACATTGCAGTCCCCTCTGAAGCCGACGTGGTAGTGTGGACCGTCCTGCGGGACATCCTTGGTCCTCGTGTTCCATCTCAGTACGAGGACATTGTGTGGACTTCTCTGGCACTAACAGCCCTGGCGGACCATGGCCGTTACACTGAGTCAGCTTACCAAACTGGAACACGGACACCTGTTTCGAACTCGTCCATTTCGGCAAGGGATGGACAGGGCGTTGAGGCCACTGAATCCCTAATTCCTGATGCTACAAAGTGCATGAAAATGTCCAAGACAAGTACTGAACACTTGACTCCTACGCTAGACGACGAGTTCGGACGAATTGAGACTTCAATTGATCAGGCCCTAGTACTCCCAGAAGATACGTTGAACCTCCTACCTGATGTTCCTGGTTCTATGATTCCACCTGGAATGATTGCCAAAGAAATTGGTACACGTCCGCTGCCGGTGAAGGATGAACCTTCAGAAAAAAGTTTAAGTGAAGAGAAAAAGTTTATTGAAGACTTTGTGACTGAACGGATAGAGAATGCCTTAAAAACGGTGGACACCGATTTAAAGAAGGTAGTTCACTCCTGTGGAAAACGTCAGACTAAAAAGCTTTTAGCTCGAACTCATTCATTGGAACTTCCCTGCTCAGATCATTCAAAGCTGGGAAAATATCCTTTCATGACACAACGTTCTTTACCGACGGTCAGATCTCCGAAGAATCATTCCCTTGGCCTTCTTACTGATCATTCTGAAGATAGTATCGTCGAAACCTCCTCGGGCTTTTCAAAAATTGAGAGAACCACCTGGACGTGGACCAGCTCCAGCATCTCTGCAGCAGAGCCACCAGAAGCAGGGTCTGCTCCCCCATCAGTGTGGGCAAAGGTCTCCGAAGAGGCATTGGACGCGTTGCTTGGATCGGGTCCAGATGTCGGATCCCCGGCCTTGATGGCCTTCCTGGAAGAGCTGGATCATGGGAAACAAGGACTCTCGGGAAAGCCTGAATCTGGCCCTACTTCTTGCTTGCCTAGAGTGCCGCAGGTGACTTTATGCACGGAGTTGGCAGTGCCATGAAGATACGCTAGTTAAGGTGTGTGAGTGCATGAGAGATGTGGGAGGAGCATCCTGCCGTCGGAAACCCTCCTTATAGTAAAAGACGCCCTTGTGTTTCTTTTTGTGATCATCGCATGTGACAGTATAATTAATGATTCGCTCTAATTTATACCTCACTGCCTTTAGATGTATGCTCTTGCAAATTATCTCAGCTACGATCAATCACCGGATATCAGTGATGTCTTTTAATTTATGCTGTCAACGATGGTCAAACTTGCTACGTCATCGTTCTGATCGTTTACGAAATAAATCCTCTAATTAAACTAATATTCGTGATTAAAACCTTAGAAATAGGTTTGGATTTATAATTCTATGGAATATATTTGGTACTAGTTCTTGCATCGGAACGAATAATTTTTGCACGAATTTTAAACATCTCTCCTGTTTGTTTTCAGTGCCTGATCCTCTGATGCTTCCTTCACACACCACACAGGTTATGGACTCGCTGTCCTCCTCCTGCCCCACGCTATTCCTCTTGACCAAGCCATCTAGTAGCCAACAACACGCCACCCTCACCGCTGCGTCGCAAGTCCACCAGGGCAAAGGCTGCCTATCCTCTGACAGTACAACATGGTGCCAGCTGTGTGATGCTGTGGCCCTCTGGCTGCAGACTGGTGAAGAGGGCCAGATGCAAGAGCTGTTCTGCTATAGTGACCCTGCTATGCAGGTTAGGCAAAGCTAGGGGGTGCTTTGTAGTAGTTACTCTGCGATGATATGTACGTGGAGCTGTCAATGAATATGCGTTAGTGGAACGGTTCTTAGTTGCATTGATACATTACTTAATTAAAAGATATTTTTGGTCATTACATTTAACCAATTTGTTAAGGGCGTGTCTTCGTTTGTGGCCTATTATATATTTTTTTCACAACAGTAGAAGTAATAAATATTCGTTTGTCTAAATATCACCTCAACACATGATGAAATTAGAAAAAATGTTATTTCATTGAATATACACTAGAGGCCAACATGTTTGGTCTAGTGTGTGAATGGAAACACTACTTTATGAATACTGCCTGTGCCGGCCAAGAAGAGACCAGTTCAAGTCATATCAATTGATGCCGGACATCTTGTCGGAGTTTTCTAAACAAAGTCAATTTATCGTCACCAAGACCAAGGTGGAGGCTAGTTGTAAACGATCAAACGGCAAAAAAGTTGTTAGTTGATTCATGTTTTTCTGATTCCTGTCACCAAAGTTCTCAAAAAAATTTATCGGTTGAATTGAATCACTTTCTTTGTTTTTTTCCAATGTGTACACAATACAGATTTTTCCGTTTTGTCAACCAAAAATCATAAATTAACCGTCTTCGGCTACTCTCCAACTTTCCCTGTCAGGTGGCTCGCCGAGTGCTGTTGCTGCAGCGCTTCCAGCCGTCCCTCCTGCCTGCTGCTGCCAAGGATCTGATAAGCTTCGTGGTGCCCAACAGCGGGGAGGGTGGTAATGGCAAAGCTAGGGGCGAACGGCGACCTGTCTGCAGGTGCGGGGACAAACACGAACACAACTGTTCAAACAAATTTTTTATCTCTATCAAATTGCACGTGTTGGTATATTTTGAAACATGTCTCTGTATACTAATTTGACTTTTCTAGTTCCCCCACACTTTCTAAATAAACAACAGGCGTCAACGACGCGAAAGATAAGCGTCACGAAGCTATATTATAATCGAGCTAAGACCACTCGATGACAGTAGGGAAAACCTAACCTAACCTAACCAAGCCTGAGGCCAACACAGCAGTATTGATTGACTACCACAACAGCGTTGGTGGAATACCAAAGCATAGTGTTGATGGTCTACCACAGTAGAGTGTTGATGTACTAACGTAACCGAGTGTTTTTCTACAAAAAAGATGTTGTTGGACAACAACAGCAGAGTGTCGCTGGACTACCACAGCAGAGAATAGAGTTACAACCACAGCAGTGTTGCGGGAATTCCAAAGCAGTGTTGATGGACTAGATTAGATTAGAGTGTCAAGGCTTTCTAGTGTGTTGATGGACTACCTCAGCGAAGTATCGATGGGCTACTGTTGCAATATTTGTGGACTACCATAGCAGAGTGTTGATGAACTACCACATCAGAGCTTTGAAAGACAGCCTAAGCAGATTTTTGATAGCTAACACAACCGAATGTTCAGGGAAAACCAACGTACAATGAGAATGAGCTACCACAGCTCCGTTTCAGGAGAAATCCGAAATCAGTATTGATGAACTACCACAGGAGAGTTTAAGTGAACTACAGCAGAGTGTTGGTGAACTGCCGAAGCCGTGTTAATGGGCCCCTATGATACTTGTCAGATGTCTCAATCATTGCTCTGCGTCATTCTGTTTGTGTAGGATCGTAGGTCGCATCTCTTACGTTGAGCGTCAGGAGAGACAACCTCAATGTATCCATATCCGAATTGCGAACTGTTGGTTTTGCTGATTTTGATCGTCACTATGGCATGGTAAAGCATCACCTGCCATTGAGCGAATTTTCAAAGAACCATTGTTTAAATTTTGTTGAATAAAGAGTGCACTCCATCGCGGACGTCTTTTGGTAACTGCAATATTATTCCTGAACCGTGTGTATGGAATATTGAAGCTCCTCCTTGGTTCAGATTGCAGGATGTGATGTTGCAGCGCCGCGAGAGGGCGGGGCGGTGTGGGCTGACGCCGGACGACGCGCTCGTGCAGGTACGGGGATGAACGTCATGTCACATGAGCCACTGGCAGTGGGAACGTTAGATGAGGCGATCGTGCTGGTCAAGAGATGGATGTCATATAGTGAGATATATTTACTAATATAATAGAGTGCAAGTTAGACCCGCCTTTGAGTGGGAGGACGCGATCAACACTTGAAAGATTAGTTTCACGAATCAGAGATGTGATATCAATTTTGTTAAAAAAAAATCGGGTGGAAAACATTCTAACGAATTCCGAAGAAATTCAAGACCAACAAACATTTCGGTGCTAGAAAAAGTGTGAGGTTCCCTGACTGATAACCGACTTCATGCACGTTATCGATGTCTAAACTTAAATCTCTCGTCAGGTTTGGTGCAGCACTGGAGTGGACGCCATCACCACGGTGCTGGAAGGGGCTCGAGCTTTGGGAGTCCCTCCTTACAAAATGTGGTTTCGCCGCGCCCCTATGGCGAAAGATATTAAGGTCAGGGGTCTGTATGGGCGAAGGATAAATTGAAGATTGGGACTAGATTGCAGCCCAGTAGAAGAATGACTTTTTTCCAATACAATTTCGTATATGCACAGGGTATTTGAAAGAGATGTTCAGTGAGAGGAATTTTGTCGGCCGCTGTAGAAGGGTGGTGCAATGGGCTCTGGGTATTTGATAGAGTTGTTCAGTGTGAGGAATTTTGTCGGCCGCTGTACAAGGGTGGTGCAATGGGCTCTGGGTATTTGATAGAGTTGTTCAGTGTGAGGAATTTTGTCGGCCGCTGTACAAGGGTGGTGCAATGGGCTCTGGGTATTTGATAGAGTTGTTCAGTGTGAGGAATTTTGTCGGCCGCTGTACAAGGGTGGTGCAATGGGCTCTGGGTATTTGATAGAGTTGTTCAGTGTGAGGAATTTTGTCGGCCGCTGTACAAGGGTGGTGCAATGGGCTCTGGGTATTTGATAGAGTTGTTCAGTGTGAGGAATTTTGTCGGCCGCTGTACAAGGGTGGTGCAATGGGCTCTGGGTATTTGATAGAGTTGTTCAGTGTGAGGAATTTTGTCGGCCGCTGTACAAGGGTGGTGCAATGGGCTCTGGGTATTTGATAGAGTTGTTCAGTGTGAGGAATTTTGTCGGCCGCTGTACAAGGGTGGTGCAATGGGCTCTGGGTATTTGATAGAGTTGTTCAGTGTGAGGAATTTTGTCGGCC
>SDVV010001120.1:0-26929 GCA_016164225.1 Gammarus roeselii | reverse complement strand
ACTTTGGGAGAAGAGGAGCTCGTATCACACACTTCGTTAAATTTGGTCACTTCCAGAAATTACAGGCTGGTGTATATTTAAAAATGACTAAATTACTTGAAGAAGGGACCAGGAACATGTAAGGATTGGAATCTTTCAACAAGAGCCGTTCATCGGACAAAAACACGTTACTTAAAGAACTTATTTCCAATCTTGGACTTGATTTGCAAGTCCGTTTACAAGAGAAGGGGAAGCAGGCCATTGGATGTTCCATTCTGATTGGAAGCAGTGTCACCTTGTGATTCTACCAGACTGGAGTTACTGCGACCAAACGACGGGGTAATTATGTTTCTTGACCCAAAAAAAGCCCCGCTCTGAACCATATTATAAATATCAGGTCGAAAAACAAGTGTGTGTTGACCAGTCTCATTGCCCATTTCCACTTGCGTGGAAATACAAACCTATCAAATTTTGAACAGCGATCAGGAGCATATGTATATGCCATTAAAGAACCCCTACTTCAAGTTTCCGAGCTTGGACAGGCATGTGGCATTGGAACATTTTGCTGATTGAGAAAGCGTGTGAGGTGAGCATTAGACTGTATCAACTCGTCATGGAGGCAGAAGGTTACGGGGTAGTCAACATTTATAGAGATAACATGGAGGCGAGCGAGGAGCGCACTGTGCATATGGTGCAGATCTTTGAGGCCAATCATGTCTCCCTCATCCCCTGCTTCTCGTCGTTTATGCGTGCATTCAGAAACCCGAGATGTAGAAGTAAATTCTTCTGTTCATACTGCCTTCAGAGCATGGACGAGACCAAAGCTGCAACCCATGTGAAGTTGTGTTCGTCCGGCATACAGTACATAAAAAAAAACAGAAGAAGGCGAGTGAAACCATTCCTGTATGTGAAAAAGGGAAAAATGTAATGAGTAACCACAAGTGATGCTCGTTCAGTTTTGTGACGGTTGATAAAGACGGAAAAGATGTGACACACAAAGTGGTGGACTCGATTCCGGTTCCGCTTGAAAAGACGGAGACTGAGCTGGCCAAGTCTTTATTGTTAGAATACAATGATTATATGGCGAGACTTCCATTATACCCCAAAGCCGTCCTGTCAATGGAAGATGTGAAGAAATACTGCGAATAACAAGTTTGTGAATGAAGTGTTGTTGAGTTCGGACTGGCCGGGAAAACAAAATGCAGGCATCACGACCATTAGATCGAGGGTATCGTGTCTCCCAATGGGGAAGTGATAACATCAAATCACTTGGCCGCGATATGTAAAGAATGCAACTTCAAGATCAGTGAGAAGTTGCGATACATGCCTTGTTTTGCTCATAACGTGTATGGCTACGATATGCGCTTCATCCTACGCGATCTGGACTCCCGTAAGTTCTTCAACATTCGTGTGCTCCCCAAACAATCCGATAAGATGTTCAGCATCAATATATCCTTGAACGATGACACGAGCAAGTACGGTGTAAAATGTACGGAATTTTTCGCCTTCTTGAACTCAAGTTTAGACACACTTTCCACAAATCTCAAAGACAGTGGCCATGACATGCCGCTCCTGAAATCTCACCTCACTCAGCTCGGGTACTGCGACAGGGTTCTAGAACTGGCTACTCATAAAGGACATTTCTGATACGAGGCCATCACATCTGATTATGTGCTAGACCAAACAAAGATCACATCGCAACAAGACTTTTATAGTCAAGTTCGAGGCACAGGAATATCGAACGAGGATTATGCTGGAGTGATCAAAATGTGACAAGCAGCCATTTGCAAGACATTACGTGACTATACGATTATCTACCTCCTGAGCGACACCCTGCAACTGGCCGAAGTCTTTGAAAAGTTCAGAGTCACAATGACACGTGACTTCACCCTCAACACCGTCCGTTTTGTGAGCGTGCCTGGCTTTGCAATGCAAGCCGCCCTCTATCAAGGCATGGTGAAATGGGAGCTAGTCAAGGACATTGAATTATTACAGTTAATCATCAAGAATACTAGAGACGGGTTTGTGAAGTTGACGAAAGGTCTAACCAAGATAAATAATTAACGATGCAAAAAATTTGATCAAGAAAAAACTAGTGTCGTCAGCAATATTTACGGACTTGAATTGTCTTTATGCGTGGACGAAGATTGAGCGCTTCATAGAAGGCGAATTTTTGGAGCTCACTACTGAATAAATTGAATTATTTGACCTGGTAAACACTGACTGACTACACATACATTGTATGCATTGTATCCAGGTCAGTGCGGAAGTGGCTCGGAAGACCGATGAATTGCCTCTGCTGTTACACCACAAAGACGTTACCTTGGATGAAATGTCGCCTTTCACGAAACAACTCATGGAAGACTCGCTACATCTCAAATACAGGACACGTGGAGATTGTAAGCTGGTTGCTAGTCATCTGCCACAGACAGACTACCTCGTGTCCCTGGAACGACTTCAAGTTCTCCTCAGCCAAGGACTGGAAATGACCAAGAATCATCGAGTTTCTTAAATTAAACAAGAAGCTGTGATGAAAGAATTTATTATGTAAAATATCCAAAATCGACAGTAATGGACTAACTCATTTGGATAATCCCTCTATAAAATGCTCAGCAATGCCTGCTTAGGAAAATTCATGTTTAACGCAGCAAAGAGAAGCCTTGAGGCCAAGGTTGTGTGCACAGTCAACGAATTCCGCAAGCCTGCAGCATATCCATTACTTCACAGCTGCTATCCCATCTGACCAGAAACAGTCATCATGATCCCTAGGCAGAAGAATGTGCATATGGTCCATCCACTCCAAGTTGGATTCCACGTACTTGAGAAAGCCAAAGCAAAACTGTACACCTTCTTTTACGACACTCTGAAACCCCACTCCCTCATCTACTCCGACACTGATTCGTTGCTTCTCCAGTTCAAGGGCGTTGACGACATTGCAGCGGAATTAGGTGAACCTACCATTGCGCCACGCATGGAATTTTCCAATTACCCCATAAATCTTCCCATGTACGACGAGTCAAAGAAAGGACAACCCGGTCTGCGGAAAAGCGAAACAGCTAACGATTATCCAGCAGGAGTCATCTGTCTTCAACCTAAATCGTACAGTTTGTTGCTTGAATCAGATGCGACAAAAGCAGCTGCAAATAGTGTCAATTGACATATACAAGCAAAAATTAGACACAAACACTACAGAGGCATTCACAACCAGATATGTAGGACACAATTTGAAACACTATATAACATTCGTGCATCAAGATGTTAGCTCCAAACTGTACGCCCAGGAAAAAATTGTCTCAGCAAATTTGAAAATGAACGGTACTATCTCGACGCGTGCTCAACTCATGCGTACGGCCATCCAGACCTCCACAAACAAACAAATGTCGTTAAGCCTGCTGCTGCTGCTGCTGCTGCTGCTGTATCTAAGAAAAGGAAGCGATGAGGATGATGTCGGCATCGATTTAACATGGAAGAAGCGTAAGCCCGGTGAGACTGTGTTTGGCGCATACAGTCGCAATGAAAGCACGTCTACGAGCTCAGGATTCATTCTGTAATCCTTTAATATGAAGCTGTAAACAACACGTGTTTCATTATCAAGTCAAAGTACGTATTCTTGTCTACATGCGGTATGTTGTCAGTATGACGTAGGACCCAGTGCAGGATGCAGGAACCCGACGACTTTTACGCGTATGTCTCATCGCTGGGAAGTAGTCGATTGTACCAAAACAACACTTCATCAACCTTCACCAACAATACAGTATATATCCTGGAATACAACAACAAGGAGATTGGAGCGTCGGACTTGTAGAAATAATCTATAATGACTTATTCACGATTAAAAAACACGATGATCACTACACCAGACAGTTTTACGGAGCTTATTATAATGAAAAAGACAAACAAGTTGGCCATGAGAGCGCTTTATTTATTGCTAGTGAAAATATATCAGGCATTACATTGTAAGAAGTCATTTCCGAACTAGAAATCAATGTGAGTAAAACGAGTCATTAGTGGTGAATTTTTTTTTTAACATGATTGAGCCACACAATGTGTACAATTCCATGCCTCTACTCTACAAAACGTGCCACAATTCGAATATCATGAAGCTTCAGTGAATTGGTACGTTGTTGGAGAGAGGTCGGCTGATTTAATGGGTGGAACGGGGTGCAAATATATTGTCGGTGAAGGCACCGTAAACGAAAAATGTCCTGTATGAACGAAAATGTACGATACAAAAGGGTTTACTCGGATTTCATTTCACGCAGCTTTATGGGAGACAAGCAGCTAAAAATTCTTGTCGTGATTCCTGTTAATCAATCTTATTCGTTTCCCAGGTCACATAACAAATATAAAAAAGCACAATGTAGCTACATATATTGATTACATTTCCATCGACCTACGGGACGGTGCTGGCGGAACCATCCCGTTCAAGGATGGCGGAACAAGTCTAAGCGTAATACATTTTGAAAAAAGCTAGACCCATATAAATATAACGGTGGAAATAATTAATGTCATTTGGCAGCTAGCAATCATGAGGGTTGTATATGCTTATCCGTCGTATAAACAATACAGAGCCTTATTCGCGAAACGTGACAAAATTCGCGGTGGAAGTTTGCATGATATTGATCGGTTCACAAGCCCGATATCTTACCTGGTGGTGAGCGGGTTCTTCTCAACCATAGGCAGTCTTGTAAGAAGGACACTACCCTTACTACGAAAATCTGTACTGCCTGCAGCAGCCGAAATGGCCAGAAACATGGCACACGACTACTTTGAAAGAAAATATATGCGAAAATGAAACAAGGAACAAGAGATTGCCGCACTTATGAATGTTGTAAAGAAAGCATCGGTAGGCGGGAAGAAAAAATGGAAAAATACGAAAAAGGGAAATCAAATAATGTAAAATAGAAGAAGACGTGTCATCCACCTGTGTATTACTAACAAATACCACCATTCAAGTACCGTGAGCGTTAGTTTCGAGCGAGGATCTATGCAGACAACATGCTTGGTGGATCATCTCTCAACATGACAAGGATGAAAGCCCTTACGGAAAACTACGATATAGGACTGATTAAAATGTTCCCCTCAGTCAACAAGAAATATTTCTTTGAATCAAGTATCGAGTACAAACAGCAGCCATGTATGATGCTAGAATTTCAGATTCCTTCATCGAATTCCATATTCCAGGCTCCGATATTGAAATGCTCGACTTGAGCTCGTTAACTGCAGAAGTTAAAATCCGTGTTAGAAACGCAGATGGTTCAGCATTGACAGCCGCTGCAGATGTTCCACTCGTGACGGATTCTTCCATCGCATGTTTCAGAGTCACTCTCTATTCCTGAATGGTGTACAGTGTGAAGGAAACAGTTACACAGGCTCACTGAATAAATTTCAATGCATCCATGAAAAGTGCTGATCTAAACAACAAAGGCTTGTATATGATGTATAAATCTCTATAAACACGAATTTCAGATACCATCGCTGCGACAAATTTTGCTAATCTCAATGCTTTTGAGACGTGGATTAGAAAAAAATACACGTCATAGTATACATATGATGGGACCTCTAAACTTTGATGTATCAGGGAGCAACAGTTATTTATTGGACAATGTCATATTAAATATACGTTTGAAGCTGGCAAAACCAAGTACAGTTCTACTATCACACGATAATTAACTATATATTTACGTAGTAGACTCGTGCAAATTATGGTTCGAGAAGGTTACTCCCTACCCTACTGCATTGCTTGCTCTAAATAAAGCACTCATAAAAAATAATCACTTGATTGATTATATGTTCGAGAGATCCATTGTCAAACCAATCGTGTTCCCGATCGGTCAAAACTCCATTTCGATTGATTCCTCCTTTTCCGGGGTTCATGCACATAAATTAGCCATATTTCGCATTGATCAAGAAGCACACAATGGGGCATATAATCGTAATCCTAAAAACTTCCATCATAACGCCATCACAAACATTACTGGTGATGTGAACGGAAACTGAGTTACCAACATTAGATCATCGTTTCCCAGAGAGTGCGCTCAAGCGTACCATCAAACAATTTCAGATTTAGGAATGCGAAACAGCTCTCATCTCATCCCCAGAACAAATTTTCCTGCATGAAGATGTATATTTGTTATAGATACAAGGCCGACGGACGCGGAAGGTGTGATCAATCTGGAAAATAGAGCAAACATACGTATAAGAGTGAATTGCGAAGTCGCGCCTACTTCAAATAAGATCTTATTCCTGGTAGGTTATACACTCGGCGTCATCTAAATCAATTCGGCAAGGAGGGTGTTTCACAATTATCTTCAATAATCATAGGTAATAATCAAATTGACAAAATATCCGTGAGCGATCCAGTTATGAAACCAACCTGTTTAGGATGCTTTGCCAAAAACAACATGCCTATGAATCCCATTGACGGGTACATGATTATCAACAGCAAAAGCGACCCTAACAAAATGGGGATTGGATCCTTATATTAAAAAAAAAAAGAATAAACACTACTTGTTCGATTCGTTTGGGTTTAATCCTATAATCTATTAAGGAAATATAGCTACATATCACAAAAAACAATTCAAAGTGTTCATTCATTGGTCTGTGGAGCTTATTGTATTTACTTTGCGTATCATCTATGTCGAAATATCCCCGTAAAAAATATTATCTTGCGGTTCTACAATAATGAATTAGGGAAAAATGATTGCAAAGTCGAGACATTCGTCGTTAACATATTCGGGAATAAACGTTCGTTTAACCAAAATATATTCGGAACCATGACATTCCAAACCGCGTGCAAAGTACTATGTGATTGCTCCTAATAAAATTCAAATATATATCCATGTTTGCTTATCCTATTTATATAAATCCATGTAATGAATTACATTAAAAAC
Source organism: Gammarus roeselii (assembly GCA_016164225.1). Classification (NCBI taxonomy): domain Eukaryota; kingdom Metazoa; phylum Arthropoda; class Malacostraca; order Amphipoda; family Gammaridae; genus Gammarus; species Gammarus roeselii. Next base: position 20,057 of record SDVV010001120.1, on the reverse strand, counting down.
GCCAAGCGCCTACGCAGTGGAAAATTGAAATTATACCGTGAACAGATACTATGTTATACCTAAGGTCTACATCTATAACATCTCAATAGATGCCCAACACACAATACCCTATTATAACCAATTCATCTACACCACACCTCAGTCAACCCTACACCTCACCCCTCCCCACCACTTCTCATACGGACACAGGACACCACTTGCCATACGGCGACATGACACGTCTTGCCATTCGGCGACAGGACACGTCATGCCATACAACGACAGGACACGTCTTGCCATTCGGCGACAGGACACGTCATGCCATACGGCGACAGGACACGCGTTGCCATGCGGGTACATTATAGCTACATAAGTCCAAGATGATAGACATAAATCCAAGATGATTGACATAATTCGATGATGATCGCTCTAATTCCACGATGATCGATATTATTCACATTCGCAATATTTAACTATGACTGTCTCATTCACATTCCATTATGACTCTCTCCATTGATATTTTCCACGTTCAATCAGAATTTCCATCAATCACATTCCCATTCCCATTATTCCATTACGTCACTCCACCTCCGGGTAGCACTCTGCCCCAACTTACCGAAGCTGCAGCAAGGGCGCTTTGTTTTGGCGCCTGTTGAGAGCGAGATCGTCAGAGGCCGCTTCAGCTCATTAATTGCTTAGGAACTTTTGGTGCAAAACGCAATTAGCAACAAATTACGCAACCTCCCATCAGCGTCGAAAAGAACATGGAGTTCGCTGCATTTTTTTCCAATTGGGGAATAATCCGTGGTCATTTGTCGGAAGTGTTTGCCGAGGGGATTTCCCCATTGCCTCATTACACAGCGCGGGAAATGAAGTAGGCAGCATTAACAACATTTCGAAGCGAACGGCGTAGAACACGCTTGTTACATGAATAAGTGGGTTGTGAACAGTGGAGACATGTTATGTGGGTCCCAATGATATCCTGATTGCCCTACTCCTTCAAGCTTGGTGACGTCGTACGGGCTCCTCATAGACAACACACGTATATCGACTAGATAATGGGTTGCTTCATCATACAGTGCATTCTCCCTAAAGAGTTCTTCCGATATACAGTATTATGGTACGCGGCCTCGTGTATGCGGATATATTTGTATATTGCCGGTCAAAGCTCCTCTCATTACAAAGTGGTTTATTGGATAGTTTATCTGTCGATACTTACAGAACCTAATGCTGTTCGTGTCTTCAATTGTCTCAAGTATTTCACGTTTGATGTTACAAGCCAGAAAATGTACTTAATATCTACCAGTTGGAAGAATATTAAACAAGAAAAAGGAGAGGTCTTAAAATAAACATTTGAAACATTACAATGGAAGCAAACCTAAATTCGAACAGAGATAATTACATCCGAATGACTTGTTACGTGCGACGTCGGAAACAGTGCTCCGTTGAACTCATTTCTGTTTTCCAGCATAACAACGGATGTGCATTCGCACACAAATTTATGCTGTGTCTTTACAGTAAACGTAAATAACCAACGGCGAAGTTCACGAATTGGAAAAGATTATGTTTTTATGCAGGAAACCAAGGGAGATTGGTGAAAAGGGTGATGAATGCGGAGGAGAGTGGTCGCAGGTCTAAAGGTAGACCCAAGTTTGGGTGGATGGATGGTGTGAAGCAGGCGTTGGGAAGGAGAGACATGAATGTGTAGGTGGCGAGAGAGCGTGCAATGAACAGGCGTGAGTGGAGAATGGTTTTGAGTGGTTGATTTTGAAGCTGCTCTGATGTGCTTTCCCGCCCTTGTTATCCCGCTGTAGGGATGAACGTGGGTGGGGGAGGGGCGACCATAATGCCGCGGCGCGGCGGGGGTAAACCAGTGAAAACTGTCGGGCTCTGCTGCTGACGACGGATCGTCGGACTGCACTCGTGAACCAGAGTGTATGTTGAGGGGGTGCCGGCCGGACCCTTTAGCACTAAAGGGCTAAGTTGTGTGAGTGTTAGCGTATGAGGGTGTGAGTTGCGCCTTGCCGTCGACGACCCCCCTTTCTGGGAGAAGCGGCCTAGTGTTTGTATCTGTATCGAGTTGCGCCTTGCCGTCGACCACTCCCCTTTCTGGGAGAAGCGGCCTAGTGTTTGTATCTGTATCTGTAAAAACCGTACCATGGCAGCAGAGAGCGATGCGAAGGATTTCTAGACATTAGCAAAGGAAGCGTCCGTCCTGCAAGATGCGATGCAGTAATCCGCTAACGAGTTCAGGATATTTCTGATCTCTTGGAGGATGATTGGAACTCTTTAACCTCAAGTTCAACAATCAGCGGAGTGTGGCTGAAGGTGATAAATGGTGCTGCGTGAGATCGTGGTTCAATACAGCGTTAAATAAAACGACGCCGCTCTGAGTGATCGTGTAAATTTTTTGATGAAAACTTTTCTAAGCGGTGTTCGTAGAAACGGCGGGGTGTAATCACTTCGAAGTGACAGCCTGATCATGAGTATCATAATAAAATTATGATAAAATTCATTAAGACGGGGTATGGTATTTAATTGGAATGCTCGAGTTTTCACCTCTAGTATCACAAGACAATCCGTTTCAACAATTGTCTGGGTCCTGCCATGTTTGACACTTCAAGGTAACTCGAGTACCTGGAATTATTCTCATTGAATCGTTCATTTCCATCGTCTAGCAATGGGTTTTCAATACTTAGGTCCATCACATCATTTTTTTTAATGCTGTATTTAAATTAGCGAAGCGAGAGATAAAATTGAATTTGTGACAGCACATCTCCTGTCGGCGGTCGATTTGTAGCTACTTCGTGTTGCAAAACAGTTTTCACAATATGTGCTACATTTTTAAGTCAGAAACTCATGGGCATGGGATTGATAAATCCAAAATTGATGAATACATCGCAGCTCATCTCTAGTAGGCGGCTGGCTTGTCTTTTATGGAACCGAATGGAATACACAATATATCAATAAATATATACCAACACCTATATATTCATACAAAAATACGTATACATGCACTAACATATACATACAAATACAGATTCATGTATACATAAAAATACACACATAAGCGTACATACCTACATACATATATGGACGACAATCAATATAATTAAGTGGGGGAGTACAAAACTCAGATGGACCGATTTCTCAAAGATAAGAATAGAGAACAATGTTAGCTTGTATGATGTCGATTGCAACTTAAAAATGGTACGGTAATTGGTAAAATTATTTAATTTATTTTTATTTGTATCGAAATTACTTATGTGAGAGAGAGCGGCTACATATTATTCATCGACAGACAGAGCCACTTTAAAAAGATTGAGACATTTAAATAGATGAGACGTTAGTTAACACCAAGGGTAATTGGCAGGGGCAATTGTGATTAGTGTGGAGATATAATAACCAAGTTAAAGCATAGTATCAATTAACCAGAATAATCAAATGCTGGAGTAAACAAGTCGGATGAATATACTTCCGTTATAAAAGACAAAGTAGAGTATTAGCTTATACGGCAATGATTGTATCATCAAAAATGGTACGGTAATTGCTAGAACCAGTCCAATGAATGATATTGAAATCGAGTTAATCTTTGTCAAAGTTAGAAGCTGCCTATCGTTCCTCGAGAAAATTGAGTTTGTATTTGAATTATACTAAAACGATTAGGAACATTTACAACATAGAAATAGATGAAAAGCTAGTCAACACTTCTGGTAATTGGCATAGATTATTATGATCGGTAGCAACATGGAAAACATATGTATCGTCAGAGTAAAAACGATTTGATGGTGTCTCAATGTTGAGAGGGATAGTGGTGGTGGATTCGGATATGCTCAAGAACAGAATGCATTTTCTGGTTACTGGTGTTATGTGTTTGTGGGCAAAGTTACGGTTTTGAATTGATCGGCCTATAGATGTTCATTAAGCCTATTCTTGAAGGACGTGTTGGATTCAAGATTATTGAGGCTTGTTGGGAGGTTGTTTCAGGATTTTTGTCCATTGATCGAAAAAGCTCGACAGGCAGTTTCTGTTTTCCTGTGTTCAACGTGCAGAGTATCATTATTTCTTGGGGATCGATTGTTCGTTTCACCTCGAAAATAAATGAGTCTTTGGCTACCGGGTGAACGTTTTTCTAGAAGATATTGATGAATTCTGATCGACTCATGGAGTGCCAGTTTGTTGTCAATATTGAGCCACTGTAATTTTTCGAGGAGGGAACTTACGTTGTCTCGTTTTCTGTGGCTACCATCGCATGTTATTCATGCCGCTAAAATTTATACAGCGTTGCACTTTCTCTCATTGAGTTTTGGTGCATTTCCCTCAAATTTGAAGACAGAAGTTAATGTGAGAAAATACTAAAGCGTGGACAATCAGTAATGTTGATTTGATGTCCAATTCTTTCTTTTGTTGCAGATTTTAGGTACAAAAGTGTTCCATTCAACTTGGAACACAGAGTAGTTACGTGGTGTTTGAAGGAAAGATCGGGATCAAACCATACTCCCAGACTTATAATTTTATTTTCAACAGGGATATCAGATTTGTCTATCCTGATAGAGAAATTTATTGTGACTGCTTTTATTTTTGAGTTCGAGCCGAACAAGATGCTTTTGTTTTTCAGAGTTGAGCTTGAGTCCATTTTTATCATGCCAAGATTTCAGATTAGTTACGGCTGTCTCAGCGTCATCTTTTAGCGCATTCAGATCTGACGGTTTTTGTGAAAGCAATATTTGAACATCATCGGCTTACATTACCATTTTCGCTTGAATTTTCGGTATTTTGAGGTCGAAGTCATTTACAAAAAGGGGCCAAGTATCGAACCTTGAGGGACCCCAAAAACAAATGTGTCCGAATTTGACATAGTTGCGTTATCGAGTTTAATTGGTTGTTGCCGATTCATCAGATAACTTTCGAACCAAGCAGAGTCTATTCCGATGTTGCGGAGCTCGTCAAAAAGAATTGTGTGGCTCACACTGTCGAATGCTTTCGATAAGTCTAGCAATACCAGCAGAGATATCTGCCCCTCATCAAAGTTTTTGTACAGATTTTCAGTGATGCTCATAAGTGCTTCTTCTGATGACAACTTTCGCCGGTAAGCATACTGGCAGTCATTCAACAGCTTGTTTGATTCCAGGTAATCAATCGATTGGATAGATATTACCTTTTCTAGAATCTTGGATAGGACAGGCAGAAAACTGATCGGTCTAAAGTTGGATGGTTCATTCTTGTCCCCTGATTTCTGAATTGCTTTGATGATTGCATGCTTCCAGATCTCTGAGAAAGTTCCACTTGCTATGGAGGTGTTAATAACTCTGCTGATATAAGGCAAGGTAACTAAAAGGCTGTCTTTCAGATTTTGTTGGGCTAAACCATCTATTGATGTTTAATTTGTGTTCTTCAAGGCAAGAACAGCTCGTTTTACTTCGTGTTGCGATACTTGATTTGGTTTCCATTGGATGTTTGCTTATAGGTCGCTGTCTCCATCCAAAGCTTTTGGACTCCATGTATCTGTTTCGTCGCTTTGTAATTGTTGATAAGCTTCCTGGGTTACCTCTTCAAAAACCTGTTTCCCAACTCCAGCGAAGTAGTTGTTAAACTTTTCTGAAGCTGCTTGAGTATTCGGATAAGTAGGCGAGGTGATCTTTTTTTTTGTAGGGAACAATTCTTTTTATTACATTCCACGTTTCTTTTCGATTGTTTTTGCACTGTTCTAGTTCCCCATGATGGTATTCAATTTTTGCCCTCCTGACTTCTCGTTTTACCCTTCGATTTTGAATTAGAAATAATTCTAACCATGTGATGCTTCGTTTTGCTCTGCGTTTGAGATATTTTTTAAGTGCAATTTCGTTTCTCATTTTTTTTTTGTAATCCATTTAACCGGCATGCTATTCATTGTTTTAGTTTCCGTTGGCGCCACCGCATTCAGATATGTGAGAAGATAGTCTGTGAGTAATCGGGCTTGCTCTGTGACGTTATTTGTGCTATGTATCGGTTTTACCATCTCAACGTTTGACATTAGTTGTGCTCTGAAATTATCCGCGGTGTAATTTCTTTTTGTACGACTGGTTATTTTGTATACTTGTTTATTCTCTTTTTTGATGTTAATGGTACTGTTTATTTCATGTGGGTCCGAGAAAGAATTCGGCTCCACGTCTGTGGTAACAATGGAAGACGGATTGTTACTTATCCCAATATAGTTTGGGATTCGGGAGTAATTCTTGTTGCGTTTTTTTGAGCTGATGTAGCCCGAGTAAGTCTAAAATCGTCTTCATATTGTTGGATTTCAATGTAAATTGATCATCATTTAAATCTCATAAAATGTACAGCGTCTTTCCTAAGTGGATCGCTTCTCGAAATCTTTCTTCGATGTATTGAAAAGACTGTACACTTCCTTTGGGTGGTCTGTAAAGAGAACCAACAACAAACGATCTGTTTTTTCCAACCTGGATGTTCACCCAAAGGTCATCAACTTCATTACTGTCGTTAAGCATTACTTGAAAAGAGGTACATTTTTCTCAACATGAATAACGGTTCCACCTTCTATCCTTTCTCTTTCTTTTCTATGAACATTGAAGCCGTCAATCTCCATAATGCTAGGGTGAATGCCAGATTCCAGCTTGGTTTCAGTCAGACATACATAGAATGTCAATTGAGTCCTCCTTCATCATCATTTTGATGTGACCCTTCTTGGTTCTTAAGCTTCTAACGTTTATATGCTTAATCACGATATTATTTAGTCTCTGATGGGTATTTACAGACATGGTTGCTGTGGGGTGGTTGCTGCTCCCAGATTGAATAGTTTGTGCCTTTAGTCATTTGTTTTTACTTACAGAACAGTTTGTGTCACTTTGGGATGATTGCAGAGGCATCTCTTCGTCGAATAGGGATGTATCATTGTCGTATTGCAAAAGGAGAATACCTATTGGAACACTGCTCATTTGTTTCAGCATGCTTGTTTCGCTTCGCTACAATATTTGTGGTTCGCAATGTGGCTTCAGAGGGTGGGTTGGTGCAAGACTACTATAGTGGTCCACTTTCTTGGCAGATACAAATGAGTATTGAGCAGCATCATCACTGCTAAGGTTGGTCGGATTAATTACAGTTTTCGTTACAATGTTCGGGTTTGTTTCATCTAAGATTGTGATATGTATTTTGAGTGCGTTGCTGAGAATTGCGGGGACTAGATCGCCAAAACTACTATTCTACTTTTTGTTTTCAAAATACAATTCTATCCCGGAGAGGAATCTATCATCTTTTTTTATGCCTAGTGAAGGCTTCGTAATCTTCTATGTAGTTGAAGGATTCCTCCATTGCTTTAGTTTTTATCACCTTTAGGATGTTTTCATTGTTAAGTCTTGTTTGTTTTACTAAGAATCCTTTCACCGCGTGAATCATACAATGTCCGTCTGCTAGTGTTGATTGTCTTTTTAATCCTAAATCATTAAAATGGTGTCGATGTTGGTGTTCCTGGGGAGTTGTTGCAAATTTCCGTCACCTGCATTGGCATTCGTTCGTCCGATTTTTTTTTTAAATCTCAAATCTCATTAAGATTTTAATATATGCTCTTAATATGCTCGAGTGGCATTGTTTGTATGTTTGAAATATCCTTGCTTTCGGGTTTGTTCTTTGTTATTTAGGGGGGGCTAGAGCAGGGGAGACTGACCAGAACCAAAGGAAATAAATTTAAATCGGTGATTGAAGAGAGGCATGGCTGAGGATGGCTGAACCGTGCTACATGAAGGAATGGGTGGAAGGGGGTAATATATGGAAGGGATTCGCGGGAAAGATGGAGTTGGACTTTGAGCTGAGGTTAGAGACTGGTGGCAACGGTGGGAGCTTGAGGAAAGAACGGATGGAGGGGGGTAATATATAGGATGGATTAGCGGGATAGGTAAAGTTGGAATTTGGGCTGAGGTGAGGGAATTGTAGAGAAAGTGGGGACTTGATGAAAGAGCGGGTGGAGGAGGGTAATATATGGAAGGGATTGACGGGATAGGTAATGTTGGAGTTTGGGTTGAGGGTAGGGAATGGTAACGAGAGTGGGGGCTCGAAGAAAGAATTGGTGCAGGGGGTTAATATATGGGAGGGATTAGCGGAATAGGTTGAGTCGAAGTTTTACCTAAGGTAAGGGAATGATAGTGAGAGGGGAAGATTGGGACTGTGCTGCAAGCATAGGTGGACGAATTTGTGTGAGTAGTGTTGAGTGGGGGTGGAGGGTAGGAAAAGAAATGAGGAACCGCTGAGGAGACGCTATTGCTGCGACCGTGTTGAAAAGGCTGTGCATGGGAGCTAATTGTGTGGGTATGATAAGGAGTCACTAATTGGTGATTTTTAGTTGGAATTTTAGTTTGGGGGCGATGAAAGAGCGCTAGGATGTGAGTTGCCTGCGAGTAGATGTCTTTTGCTGACGTGTGATGGGGTGATGATACGAGATGATGGCTATATGATGGAGGTAAGTAGAGTAAAGGAGGAGACCAGAGTGATCATTGCTTGCTTCTGAAATTGTTATAGTATAGGGATGGCAATACCTCAACCCTCCAACCTTCCTGTGGGAGAATTTGAAAATTCCACTATTGTTTGGACTAGCATTCTCCGAATGAAACAATCGTTCGTCGGGGGCACCAGTGGATTCGTCTTAGTTTGCCTGTTGGTATAACTTTGAGCCTCAAGGATTGGCAAAGACTCATGAAACGGCACCTCTGTTCCATTGTTTTCAGATTGAGAGGTTCTGCCAAGTACGTCTTAGCATTTTGGTTTTTCGTTAAAATTGCGGTGGGTTATTTTGACTACTACCTAATTTCCGACGTAGACCGTGAGCACAATAATGCAATTTGTGAATGTATTTGCGCTTTCAATGATTTTAAACAGAGTACCAAATATTTATATTTTCAAAAGTGCATCCATCTGAGAGGTCTGACGTTAGCACATTTTTCATGAGGATATCACCAATGAGAATTATCATAGAGGCCTTGTTATTTTCTGTTGACCCGTTGTTGGTGCCACATGCTCCACAGTGAGCCGGTTTTACTGTTGCGGATATATCTGTTGATGTGGCGATCAAAGGCTCTGTATCGGAGGAAGAAATGAGAGTTATGGACTCAGTTTCAGAGGTACATGGGGTGGGAGATGGACAGTTCAGCAGCCCTGGGTGAGTAACTGTCACTTAATGATATACCCCGTGGGAAAGGGTAGGCTTCTCTGTATCGCGTTTTGGGTCAAATGCGCTTGCCACCGGAGTGTGTGGGCAATGCGGCAGCTCTATGTGTATAGGCCTGCTGTTTCTGGTGCATTTTTGGCTTTTGCATGATATGCAGTCTGTGTTATTCCTGGCACATGCGCATTTCTCGCATGTTTCCCTATAACACATTCAGCAGGATTCGTTCCTCTTGGCAGTGTGGCTGTGGGGCGACATGTCTTTAATTCAAGGTTAAATCTCAGTGCAGTGGACTACTTAGAGGGTTTGTTGTTGTAGGGGCTCAGAGAGCGTCTTATTAGCTTATCATTTTAGGGCTTTGCGTTAAGAGGAGGACCCGTGAATTATATTGTGGAGAATTGTATGTGGGTATTGCTTATCATGCAAACACATGTAACTCTTTGTTCAATCGTTCAAAACCATTTCATTCTTGGTCCAATCTAATTTACCGCGTCATTCCTACGTGCTTTTGGTTGTATGCTAACATTACAAACTCTTCGTAATAATAAAAACAGTATATCCAGAAAAGAGACAGTGACAAATTATTAGCTAGTAATTTCAATAAATACTGACTAAGCCTACGCAAAACTGTTTGATATAAACTTAGTCGGAAGACGCAGGTGCAAGATGTCATTCTATTGGTAGAAGGAAATTGCACCAAGTAATTAAGTTTTAGGTTATAACAATTTGTTTAAATTATCCAAAACTTTGTTATTATTTAGAAATAGTTCAGACAAGAGGGACTAATATTTATGCTAAAATTATAATAAATGTTGACTGGCCAACAAGAGATTTGTCATAGCGTTAACTTTAAAATTCGGAAATAAATACTCACATCATTTATCTCAACTGGAAATTTTTGAATTGTCGTTCACTTTACCATATGTTCCTCAGAGCCTCCCATTTGCGAAGGTTGATGAGACATAGGCAGAAACGATTTAACAATTTCCTTTATTGTATGAAGTACCTGATAGTAAATTTGCAGTCCAGAAGGTCGACAGGCTTCTACTGCCGTGCAATTTACTTGAAGAACCGGAATGAGTCTTAAACTTAACAAGGGAGGAAAGGCAGTGGAAAAGAGGGCGGGGGTAAAGTTCAGCATCAGCTACTCATGACCGTGGGATGGTGATGGGCGCGCACATGTGTACACATTAGTCGGAGCCGCACGCAACTACAATGTTTCAGATAAGGTAAGCCCAAAACGGCAGCTGAAATGTAGATAATTTTCACAAATAATCTTGAAGTAACAGGAAAAGAGATGGGCTACCTCGGTTTTGACGGTTGTCGGGAAATAAGTGAAAAAATTAAATTATTTTATACGGATGAAAATTCAACACAAAATAATCTTGAGCGGAACACGAATGAATGTTAAAATGCTCAAAAAGTAATCTACTCTGACGTGTATAACAGATTCACACAATCTAACTTCCTAGATAATTTCAATTTGTGTCTTAGAGCCAGTAATGTATGCTAGTTAATGCGACCTAGGAAGAAACGATGTACACTTGTTCAAGACAATTTTACACTAAGTTATGTAAAGTAGTAAAAAAAATATAAACACAATTTTGAATTAAACAAATGCGCCTACAAGAATCACTTGACAGTTGCCGATTTTATTTATGTAGAAGATACCCAATGATTGATCTACAGTCCATAAGAATTTTCAGGCTTATACTATGGTGTGTAATTTATTCGAGGAAATGCGATGAGTTCTAATTTCCAAAATTATGACGTATTGCGTTAATACAAATTAATCTACAGAGTTATGAACTAAAACATGTTTATGCGCAAGGAATGACTAGCTATCTATTGAACATGTCGCAGTTCCATATACATTATATTCGCTGTTAAGCTTCATTTTCGGGGTACAGTTTAAAATAGATCGCGGTTCTGCATGAATTGTTTCAAGTACTTATAAAGCCCGGTGAAATTGTTCAGACTGGGCAATTGTTCTTCACCGTTTCACTATATAATAGGTAAATTAAAAATTAATATGCAGGCAGTCAACGAATAAAAAAAAAATTCACAAAAGACAGAGCGACGAATATTTTCGCATGAAAGGATAGATCAAAATTGGTTGTTCCTGATCAAATGAAGATATTCAACTGCAGATATTCAGTTCAAGTATTGACTGCATGTGTCGCAACCTGATAGGTGGAGCAGTGGAAAAGGGGGAGGGGGCGAGGGTAGAGAGCACCAGCCGTTCATGACCATGGGATGATGATAGGCACTCACGTATGAATACGTCAGTCTAAAATGTACACAGCCCCGTTTTTGTTAGGGTGCGACGTTTTGCTTTGACATTCTTACGTCAAGTTTTCGAGCACGAAATAGAGCTTTTTCAATATTATGTATAATTTATTTGTTTATGTTGTACAGCTGCGATATGATCTGAAAAAGACTGCCGGAATCATTTCGCCTAAGAAGAACAGAGCACATACGAAAATAAAGCTACACTGATCAAGGTCTGACAATGAAATTTTCTGAAAGATGATTATCAGCTGACAAACATTTAGGGGGTGAAAATTCTTTATTTTCCGCGATGTATTTCACCTGAAATGTAACGCGGGTATGAAAATGTTATGAGATTATTCAAACTAGAGATGTTGAGAGACATGGGAATTAATACATGTGGTGCAGCGGCACACAAAAACGTGAAGTTGTAGGTCTAAAAGCTGCATTTAGGCGAGCATCTTGCACACTCGGACATCTTATGATCATTATCTCGCGCGCTGTAAATGAAGATTGATTGATTTTCCTGTCTTTGATGTTGTAAAAAAATTTGATAACTTATTACACTGAGATTTCAAGTAACAAGAAAAGTAACCTACAAAAACATGAATTAAAGCTAATAGTAAAATTGAAGCAACTGAAAAATTACCTTGACATATTTTCCTATAAAAAATAATGAAGTAAATGACCTGAGTGCATGATAAAATATAATGAACGCATTAAAGTAATCTAAGAAACACGAAATACGAGATAATCGTAGAACAAATGCAAACTGAGAAAATAATCTTCTGTAACCTCACATAAGGAAATTAAACCTTGAAATAGTCGTGGGAGCAATGGAGCTCATGGGCTCAAAGTGGTTTATGAGCTCACAAAAACAGATCAACAAACACATTCAATAATTGAACAAATGAATATTTATCTTGTAGCGGAAATATACTTGGCACAGGCAATAAACCACCAAGAAGTGCAACTGACTAAGTGAAGTGTAACTTTTTGAACGGCAAGAGAGAGAGAGTAGAATATCAGCCCTGGAGAAATTGAAATGTTTTGACCCTGAAGCTGGCCCAAAATAGCAGCTGGAATGAAACGTGGGTCCCACTGTTTGGCTAGAGGGATCCTGAGGCAGGTCGAAGCAGTTGAAGTTGAACAACAATTGGTTGCAGCGAGGGATCTTCAAGACGGTCCAAAGAAGATCCACAATATATGCATCACAGGATCATCGAATGGATGGGTGGAAGCAGCCAGTCCACTGATAGCGGAGGGGAGGGCGTAGATGGCAAGGCTTCAGAAGGTGGGGGCGGAGGGATGTAGGTCTGTTACACCCAGCCTAGGCATGCGAGTGCACAGGCGCATCGTAACAACGGGTCACTCACTGTGCGTGAATGCGTGTGTCGACGCAGCTGAGGCAGGCGAGGGGAGGTAGGGAGGAGTAGGACAGGCAGTACAGGTAGTGAACCTTTCCTCGCGACGTAAAATCACCCTCTTATGTGAGCAAACACCTATATGGAACCACAAGTGCAAGATCATCTAGGGAGGTCTAATTAACCACGCAAGTTTTTGGGTGAGCCGGTTCGAAGAAAAGTCGCCCAAGTTGATCAAAAGCACGGGTTGTGGTGCCTTGGGCCACAATAAAGCACAACCACGAGACTGTCAGTGGAGCGCCAAAATGCACAGGTTTGCCAGATGCTTCAACGCAGGCCGACGAGAATAGCTCTCGGAAATGCACAAAAACTTTACAATTCGACCGTGTTACCACAAATTCCGGCAAAGCGTAACACCTATGGATAGGTGAACTGTTCACACATCGAGCTGAACTAGAACAGATTCACTAGAACCTGATGACCAGGTGTATGATCACAAATACGAGGAGCTCAGCAAAACTCACTAATTGCCTGATGATTTTTAATGATATGTCAATAAATAATCTATCTCATGTATCTACTTTAACACCTTTTCGCGAATACTGCCTAGAAGTAGCGCAGTGTAGACGTGTGTACTCGCACAAAAGTCCCTAGGGAGCGTTGATGCCGCTAGATGACGCTAATTGCTTTAATGCCGCCAGATGATGCTAGCAGCGTTGACGCGGTCAGATGAAGTTAAGATCGTTGATGCCGCCAGATGACGCTAGGAGCGTTAAAGCCGCCAGACGACGATAGCAGCGATTGATACCGCCAAATGACGCTAGGGCATCGATGTCGCCCGATGACGCGAGGAGCGGTGATGCCGCCAGATGACGCTAGGAGCGTTGATGCCACCAGATGACGCTAGCAGCGTTGATGCAGCCTGATGACGCTAGGAGCGTTGATGTCGACAGATGACGCTAGTAGCGTTGATGTCGTCAGGTGACGCTAGGAGCGTTGATGCAGCCAGATGGCGCTAGGAGCGTTAATGTCACCAGATGACGCTAGCATCGTTGATGCCGCCAGTTGACGCTAGGAGCGTTGATGTCGCCAGTTGACGCTAGGAGCGTTGATGTCGCCAGATGACGCTAATAGCGTTGATGTCGACAGATGACGCTAAAAGCGTCAATATCGTCAGATGACGCTATAAGCGTTAATATCGTCAGATGACGCTAGGATCGTTGATGCCGCCAGTTGACGCTAGCAGCGTTGATGCAGCCTGATGACGCTAGGAGCGTTGATGTCGTCAGATGACGCTAGTAGCGTTGATGTCGACAGATGACGCTAAAAGCGTTAATATCGTCAGATGACGCTAGGATCGTTGATGCCGCTAGCAGAGTTTATTTTAAGGGGGGTTAACACTTCAGTGGGAACTGTTGGAGATAAAAGCACTGGACGGATGACGGGGTGCATGGGGTATGGAAGGAACGAGTATCTTTGGAAACGCTCTGAACAATTTACTTCAAAATATGTTAATTATTACTAAAACATCCTTTTGCGAACACTGCCTAGAAGAGTCTTTCGGCTGAGCAGTTTAAAGCCCTTGTCTGCCTTCAAATGACCGCAGTATGAGGTGAGAGAAAGGAGAGCAGCGGAGTAGGGGGGGGGGAAGGGCATCAGTTGAGGGTTCTTCACTGTCTTCTGTTTCGTGTTACTCACAAGGGACGAGGGTGTGGAATTTTTAGTTCCTGTTCATGCATCGAGTTTTCGGACATGCGATAAGACTTTCTTCGATATTGTACGTGAGCGGCTTTCTCACTCATGAAATTTCTTGCGTTCATTCGTGTTCCTGCTTACGTGAAATGATTCTGATCTCGATCCAGTACTTCTGTCATTGATTCAGTATTTAGCAGCTGCCAGTGGAACTATGAGGCACTATATCATGGTAAAAACACGCTTCTACTGGGCCGAGTATGGCGGGTTCATTCATGTTCAATATCAGGTATTACATGAAAGTACAAACAACTTCACCACTATCAGTTAAATTGACGAATTCAACATCACTTTACAGTGTAGTCTAACACTGTTTTCAATGTGACTCTGACACCAATCCTCCTAAATTCCTTTAAATGTGTGGAGCTCGGCTGCACACACCCTCACACGGCGACGGACGGACGGAACTTCGAAATCAGTTTTCAGATTATCATTAGATGGGTTTCTTTCGTATGCAAGTACTTGTTACAAATCTTATTTGTTTATGTAATATTTTCTGATGATATAATGTTATTTAAATTGTAGGTGATTTTTTCTGAAAAACTCTTGTCGATGAAGGAAAAAATGATACGCGTGAATTTCAAATCACTATATATTTTTGTGCCCTAAAATGTCGGAATTTATTCTGAGCGTAATTCTGAAATAAAGAATCAATAAACAAGTCAGCTTACGATTTTCAGGCTGGGCCCAAGCCTCATTCCCGAACAAACTATAGAGGGGAAAATAGTTTCAAACTAATATTTATGACTCTCTAGACAAACCAACATAAAATTCATGTATACGGAAGGCATCGAAAATTATTTGTAGAATAAAAATGTCGTTGATCTGAGAGACTGAAATAATTTTTGTAACAGGAAATCTATGTATACTTGATTGTTTATTCTATTGAATCTAGCAAACATATATCCGAGTTTAGTTTAATTTTGTGACAAGGGGCAATTTGCATGATTCAGTGAGGAGCAACATTCGAATAATTTTTTTTGCCACCGGTAAGAGTACTGTAGATGAATCATTCTGAATAGTTAGCATTTTTCTTATTCTCGAATTCTACATCATTAAAATTCCATTCACACAACAAATTACACATAAGTAAGTTCTGCTGAACGTTCTTCTCAACGATAGCGTTGTGCCATTAAAACAGGAAATGACCACAAACACGGTAAAAAAAGTCCACAAATTGGGAAGCATCCTTCTAGATTTGTTTAAATGGTAGACAAGAGTATAGCCTCGCCATATTGCGTCCGGCTGTTAATCACAGCTGGCAGACTTTAATGAGACTCGTCATGAACACGTTATAACTCGTTTATGCCTAGAATTACGTGAATAATAGTGTTGGTTAGACGAAGTTGTGGATGGCCAACGACAGGACAATCTTTACACTTCTCTAGATAAGCTCACACGCCCACCGTAGCGTGGCCCTTTACCGCAACAATGTTCGATAAGAACCCCATCCACACACTACGGGTCATGCTTGAGCAAAGGGATCAGAGTCATAACAATCGTTTTTTCTTGATGTAACGAATACATGAAATTTGAAGCTGAGTCGCATAAAATGCCTTCTAGAGACCCGTTGACAAAACAAAGTCAATGAAACATCAGAAACTGTAGTTAAGTTATCTGACAGTATCCGGAAGCGGAAACCTCTTTTTACCCCCATTTGCTAACTCTCACTCACATAAGCGCTAACTTTTGTCAAGCTTACAGCGATTTGCATTCACGTAGCTTACGAGCAACTGTTTCAATATTCGGTATTCGTGGCGCTCCTAACTCTTGCATCAATTTTCGATATGCAAGCCAGTACCGTCTCTAAGTCAGTACCGTCTACAAGTCAGTACCGTCTCCGATCAAGTACCGCCTCCGAG
Source organism: Gammarus roeselii (assembly GCA_016164225.1). Lineage (NCBI taxonomy): Eukaryota > Metazoa > Arthropoda > Malacostraca > Amphipoda > Gammaridae > Gammarus > Gammarus roeselii. The sequence continues at coordinate 3,678 of SDVV010001120.1, read as the reverse complement.
CCAGTACCGTCTCCGACCCAGGACCGTCTCCGAGTCAGTACCGTCTCCAAACCAGTACCGTCTCCGAGCCAGTACCGTCTTCGAACCAATACCGTCTCGTAGTTAGTACAGCCTCCGAGCCAGTATCGTCTCCGAACCAGTACCTTCTCCGGGCCAGCACCGTCTCCGAACCTGTACCATCACCGAGTCAGTACCGTCTCCGAACCAGTACCGTCTCCGAGTCAGTACCGTCGCCAAACCAGTACCGTCTGCGAACCTGTACCGTCATCGAGCCAGTACCGTCTCCGAACCAGTACCGATTCCGAGCAAGTACCGTCTCCGAGCCAGTACTGTCTCCAAGCCAGTACCGTCTCCTAGCCAGTACCGCCTCTGAGCCAGTACCGTCTCCGGGCCAGTAACGTCTCCGAACCTGTACCGTCACCGAGTCAGTACCGTCTCCGAGCCAGTACCGTTTCCGAGCATGCACCGCCTCTGAGCCAGTATCGTCTCCGAGCCCGTACCGTATCCGGTCCCAAGGTTCCGTCTTGGAGTGTTGCTTCAGCCTAATACAATATTGTGTGACTGTTTTAATGTGAAAATTTGTTAGGTTAAGTTTTGGTCATGCTAAATTTGCCATTCGAAGTTATATGAAGATTTGTTTTCCTCGATTTAATTGAATTTAAAATAATCACAAGACCTTCGGGATAGAAATTGTAATTTCAGCGGGTTCTTTATAGTAGGAATGTAGTGCTTATGTCAAGGGCTGCCCATCAAGTTGAGACGCATCAGCAGTGATCTCTTGGCTGATACGACAGTGCAGTTGCATCAGAAGCAATCAAAAACAGTTTCAAGTTACAAAAAGCCAACATTAAATATCATCTGGAGGTTTTCGTCGATAGCTACGGTAGTCAGCCTCCTGTGGTAAAACTAGAATTGCGTCTCGAAATAAAACCAAAATGCACGATCTGTAGTACACCACCGCTTCTACCCGTGAAAATGTATTAATAGTCATCCACAATTTTCGAGAGGATTGCTGTATGTATTTTCCCCTCGCCTCATTGAGTCTAGCAGTTATCAGGAAGGCCGCTGTAGCAGCCTGTCACGTAGGAAACGTTAGAACACGAATATTCCTTATTGAATTATTCAGCTGCCAGGTGAGTAGTTTGTTGAAACCAATTTGCCATTCCAGCTTTATTTGTACCACACAGCGAGCGCTGCAAATAATTAGTGTCAAGTGAACATAGATCTCATAATGGAAGATATTCAATGATATTCATAGAAAAGGACATTAAAGACCAACCTTTTCATATAGCAGCAATCAATGACATAATCGATTTTTTGGTATTTCTCCCATTTTTTTTTTCATGGTTCTCATTCTCAAACCTTCAAAGCTTTTTATTTGAAAGACAATTCACATTATACTAGATATTAAAAATTGAATTCGTTGGATAAAGATCTTTTAAATAAAAATAAATAACCGGAGAGAGGAAATTCACTTATGGGAAGTATTTACCGCTGTTTTTCTTCTATCTCTAGTACAACTGGAATGGAATCTAGATGAAGTTGTTATGTCACTATAAAAATTTCAATAAAGACAGGAGTTCTAGTTTTATTATATTAAGATTCTTCGCATGTGCTCCCGAAACATCAAACCCGGGTTTATTTCTCCAAGAAATCGTAGAATCTCCATCACAAATCGCGTTGTTAGATTTTTAATCTACTTCAAATATTTAAAACAAATGTACCTGTGATTCACTTGAAGTTTTCTTGGTTTTCTCAAGTACGATGAGTATTTTATCCTGCGTTTCTTGGATTTCTCTCAGAGCCTTAGCTAGTCTCTTCAAGTAGATTAACTTATCTCTGAGGCTCATTTTGTTAACTAAAAAAGAATCCGACCAATGTTAAATCTTTTTACCTTTCCTAATGCCATCGATCTTACCGGAGCGCTTGAGTTAGTTGTATGTAGAAAACGAAGACTTACCACTTAATGTTTGAGGGCAGCAAAGCGTGTTGATGGTACATGCCGCTGTTCTAAAATACGACGTCTTCAGCTCTCGCCTGTTTTGTGCATCATTTATATTCATGAGACGGGAAAAGCGCTCGATGGAAGATCCCATTTAAGTAGATCTTTGCTGGGCCTTTCACGACATTGACACAATGATACATAGATAACGTCCTCCCAGACTGGGCCACTTTAAGTTTGAAAAATAACATTTAATACTACTTTAGGAGAAATGTTGAGACACTGTTTTTGGTGATCAAGACCCGTCAGACCTCAGCGGGATTGTTCCTGCAATCCCCGTCCAGTGGCGTACCTTGTTATTTATGCAAATAAATACGTCAGTGGGCAATGGACGGGAGACTGTGCTGTGAAAGATTGATTGGAATGCTATCATTTGCATGTTCATGACACGACGATCTACGCATGCATCTGAACGACTGATTCATTGACGTTCATTACCTGGTAAAGAAGACTCATTTTCTTATGAAAGTCATTCCTCAATAATTCAAAGGTCGTGTTTATGGGGCTATACTTCGTGGTTTCATATGATATTCGGCAAACGGACTATGATATAATTTCACGCACACGTGAAAGTTTTGTGGAAATCGTATTAACTGTTTGAAACGCACCAGATCATGTACAGCAGAAAACATGAAAATTTAATTGCAATTTCAATTCAATACTAAATTGGCGCAACATAAACACTGCTTTTCTCACAGATTTGTTTACATTAACAAGATTTGGAGACAACATTGAAAGAAATTCCTAAAAAGTAATCGTCGGGTTTGTGGTCAGCTGAGTTTTTTCTTTACGGTCCCTGTGATGTTTTTCGTGATGGGGAATGACTTATTACGACAATGAATCACGCTTTTGTGTATCTCTTTTTTTGCTGCAGTCGTGACAAAGTGATCAGCGCTCCCGATTGCAGTGCCAGCCTCCGTTGCTGAAAGATGCGTGTTCGAGCACCAGCAAGCCACGGCGGGCTCGCGGGATTGGGGGAAGAGGACGGGTATTAGCGACCCTTCTGATTTGGGAGACACTGCTGTAGGTCCTCACATATGGTAATGACCACGTACAATAGCTCTCAAATAGGCTTTTGTTGAGCTAAGAACTGTTGTGTTCATTTTCAATCAGGGTGATACACTTTAATAACTGAATAGTCCTCAAACAGATGTCGAATGAATAAATGTATCTGAATTTTGTTGTAATTTAGCTGATGCAACCAAAGCTGTACTAATGCAGATTTAATTATGCAAACGTTCAACCACATCATTTATTGTAGTTGAAACACAAAGGCCGCTCTAGGAGGATCCTTTCCTACACACTCGGGAGTGCCGTCTTCCAGTTTCAAGCGCCAAGGCCTCTATAAGAAGATCATTACCTTTGCCCTCGAGAAGGTCACCGTCCAGAATCAAGAGGCAATGCCGCGCTAAGAGGATAATTTCCTCCGCCCACGGAATGTCGCCCTCCAGTTTCAAGCGCTGCTCTTCCTCGAATGCAGGAAGCCCGCTCGAGCCGAGTAGGATAGGTGTCTTAATGCATGAGCTCCTCTATTCGCCGATTTAATTACTGAAGAGGCCACGCGTGATTGGAATTCCTAGCTCTACTTAGAAAGTCGGAAAAAGCCCTCTGTATCCAGGAATTCGAGGGTAAATGCTGAGAGTGGCTGCTGTACCATCCATGCAGTTAAATATAAT
>SDVV010001119.1:0-20205 GCA_016164225.1 Gammarus roeselii | reverse complement strand
CCCCGTTTCTACGCTCGGTGAGTCAAGGTGCATGCATCGCGCCCTACCCCGCCCACCAAAAGTAACTCTTTTATCCCTATCTATAATCCTTCACTAATTTACGTTTTGCAGACTCATACACTACTATTGGGTTATCATATTGTTGATCCTTGACGCAAAGTTCATAGCTTGAAAAGTGTTGTGATTGTTGACTACCTCCAACTGGAAGTTGTCGTGGCGACTTCTGATGGGCTTTAATAATAAACTACATATAATGTCAAGTGAACGAGTATTGAGCAGCTTGATTATAGAGAACGATAAATAAGATGCATTATTTATAATTATTATCAAAGAACGATGTGAAAGATGCATTATTTATATTTATTATCAAACCAAATGTAGTACACAGTATTTAAACAAATCTATTATGTAAAGAATGTTGATCAAATAAGGAAAGCCTCTAATATAGTTATTCATAGACAGGCACTTATTGTTGGTTTGGTGATGCAAATGTGATGATTTAAGAATGTTTTTAAGAATACTCTCATGTACTTACACATGCTGATATTGTGCTAGAAATCATTAATTGTGCTTTAGGATCCTTTTATATGTTGAACATATTAATTCATTACTGTACAAATGGTTTAGGTACGTTTTTGTATTCCATAGACAAAAAGGGGTTACAGTGCATACAGGTTGCGGTGGCACGTTGTAGGGTTCAGAAAAATGTATAGTTGTCACGACCATTCAAAGATGCCTGTGCATTGCCAGGATAGCAAGATGTTATAAATCCAATCTCACGTTAGTAGGTTCACGCTGCAGTCGGCAATGGCATATGAACGATTACCTTGGGAAGATGTCATATTTTTCGTCAGGTTCCGTTGCAATGTACACTAATAATGTCGCTGGCATTCTAGAACATGGCTGGCATCAGTCAGTCACTTTGTCATTTCAATCAAGCACGAAAATTCTCCATATCCGTCTGACTCACGACTGGATTTGGTAACAGTCATTGAACAGCTTTCAATAGTTATTCATGAGAAACATTGCGATTTTCTGGTAACTAAAAATATAGGGAGAGAAAAAATACAAAATAACGCCGCGCGTGTGCGCTGATGAGGACTACTCTGATTTTTTTAAGTGTCTGAGGCTAAAATATTTAGATTAATAACATGATACCAAAAAAATCCATGTTTTTTATTGTATAGTATGATATGTTGCAGGTTTATACAGGCTCTGGTTATGGAATATACGGTCAAAATTTCGATATTGTGAAACTTCCTACTTGAAAATTTGTGACATGTCATGTTAACCAGATTCAACAAAAGCCTAGAAGCTCCAGAAGAGTGATTCAAAACGTTGCGCATGCGTATTGATGAGGAAAGTTATCGAAAAAAGTAAAAGTTGCAGAGATTTATAACAAAAAATGACAACTGAATTAGGAATAAGTCCCTTAACAACGTGTTCAATTGGGAATAGGGAAACATGTTTTTTTCTGGATGCTAGGAAATTAGTGTCAGAAAAGGGAGAAATACGTTTTGCGTTCATCCGAATCATGACGAAATTTTGAATATTTCGATAGCACGGAAAATAGTCGCAGGCCTGTGCAAATTACGTCAAAGGGGTGCATAGTTATGGACAGTTCATGCAAAAAGTTTCATGGCATCAGAACTTCTATTTTCTAAATCATGTTGTCTAAAAAATTTGCCTGATAATGTGAAATTATGAGAATACTTTGTGATTTTCTAAAAGCTCGGAAATTGCCTTGAAGATTGAAACTAACCAACTCGCATTCGTATCGATGAGGGAAGTTGAAGAAAAAATGATACAAATTGACCACCGTAATAAAACTAAGTACATTGGTAATTTTAGTACCACTAAAGATCGGAATATAGTCACAAAGTGAGAGATAAAACGTCCAGTGAGCACATCAGTACGAACTAATCACATTTTCTTATCGGTCTATGGCACTTCGTAATGGATAATGTATACCGGGATATGAAGATTGTATTCAAGTGTTTTCGTTAGATGAATGAACTATGTACAGTATATTCGTTAAGGCCGGGCAAATGAGAATTACAAATCACGTTGGCGTAGCGCATGGTCATGAACATTTCGTGCAGAGCTTTGAAAATAGCGTGTTTTCCATTAAAAAAATCTCATATAAATGTTTTATGTAGTGGAATTTCAATCGACTGAGATTTTCTGGATGCTCGGGAAATAGTCGAAACATATTAAGGCAAAGCGTTGCGAATGCGTATTGATGAGGAATACAAGCAATATATTTAATAGATCGCACCGACAGAGCATTACAGAAAAGCAACAGGGTCAAAATAAAGTAATTTTTTTAAAGTGTTCAAATGGCATTTTTGAAAAAATTTGATATCTTTTAAAAGCTCATAACATTCATGATGTAAATTGTAGACCCAATTGAGCACAAAGAAAACGTTCAGAGGTCACAGAAACTTCAATACCAAAATGACAACTAAATGTAGACTATGTCAGTTAACAAGATGTTCAATGGCGGCTTTCAAGAAACTTGTGAATATTCTTGAAGCTTGGGAAATATCGCAGCAAAAAACGAAATAATGTCTAGCACGCTTATCGATGTGGAATGTTCAGCCGTTTTTAATGTCTCTGTCAATTCACGATAATGATTTCAATCTGTGCATTAATTTTTTTCTTGTGTTTTTTCTTGTTTTAACGTAACTTAGCAAATTCATGTTGGCCTGCAGAGGTCGTAGATGACTGGAAATTACGTTATGGGGGCGCGTGGTTGCAGACTGTCCCTGCAGAAGTTTTAAAAATCCAAGCATCATATTCTAAAAATTGAAAACTGGAAAAATATTGTAGGGTATAGTCAAATTTTGACTTGTTCCTGAGATTTTCAGGAAATTCAGTAAACTGTAATAACAGATTATGACTTACGTTTCGCATGAACATTGATGAATATAAAAAAATCATGTTTTTTTTTAATTTATTTCTGACGTTAAACGATAAAAAATTGTCATCAACATAAAAATGATGTCAGTGTTTTCCAATTTATTACCGATCTATACTTCGTATTAGTAACCCACAAAAGGTTAATCCACTTCGCTGCTGTTCACTTGTAGGGGTTTGCCTTGCATTAGATGTTCATCTTATTTTTCAGGCACAAAATTCCATTTTGCTTCTTCCGGTTTTATATTTTTTGCTGCCTCTGTTACCCGATAGAATTTGAAGATCTTATGGTATCTTATTTCAGAATTGCTCCATTTTACAGTCAACCTGCGATTTCGGGCACTATCAGCCTGGGATACATTTTTGTCGTCTTAAATGAAAATCGCTTATGCCGCGAGAGTATGTAATGTATGGAATGTTTATGGAACCTGATACTCACGATGAAAACATTAATGGCGACTATAACGAATTGATACGGTTGACACCGAAACACTTTGTCATGGGACTTCAGAAGCAAATGAAATTTTCTAAAAAGGAGTTCTCAGATTTTCAGAGGGCACAATTGACACACCGAGCGCAATCATATCGCCTTTTCCATTCATGCTCAAATCGGTTACGGTGACATTATTCCTGTTCGTTAGAAGCTGTCTCTGAACACTTCGCATTTGATTGAGAATACAGAGTATTGTATTGTTTCAGATACAATACACTATCCTAGTATTGTTGAATCCGATCTAGTAATAGGCATGAGAAAGAATTCCCGCTAACGGAACCTCAGCATATTTTAAGAAAATTAAATTTTACACTTCGTGGAAAGCCAGTCAGATTATTCTTATATTATGAACCCAGCTCAAACGACATCTTATACGAACCTGAAATACCTTTAGCTCACGTGATAATCTCTGTTCTTTCCCACCTAAGATTACCCAGCTTCCACCACCGCATGCATTATCCGAGTACATATGCGGCCGCTCAAAATATAAGATCACGCAGTAAACAGATTTTTCCTGTTCATTTCATGCAAGTTGGTGTCATTCGCAGGGACACCGAGCATGATAATTCCCTTTTGTTAAGTACCTCGCATATTCTAAAAGGGCATCCCCTTGGGGTCGCGTTTTCTAGCAACGAAGGCCCCAAGTTACTTGTTCAATAATTTTGTGCTAACTCAGACATATGGCTCAGGTAACGGGCGAGTTGCCCTAACACGCACGCCAAAGTTTTTATGATGGAAATAAAGTGCGCCAGAGACTAGCAGATGCGAGCATTGTTATTCTCCCACACGAGGACTTGCATTCTCATGATGCTTGATATTATCTTTTAATAAGCCACTGTCTTCCTTGGCCAAATAATTACCAGCGTTTTTCACTCCGAAGTAAATTCGTTTCGTATGTTTTACTCGAGAAAAATATATAAGTAGGACACTATTTGCATAATTGTTGTGCAGAATATTAATTTCAGTATACTGATAGCAATAAAGTAAAATATGGTTCGGTGAACTGCATCTAAGAAACATGTTATCAAGTTCATGACAACGAACCTCTAAACAAATTGGTTCTGCAACTGTTTGCGGAGTGCGTCTCTCTCCTGATTAGCCTATAATCAATGCTTGCTGAGAAAATGGGATCCGTTCAATTTGATAGATTTTTATTTGTTTTGTCGAATTAAAAAGTTTCAATACCATCAGGATATTTAAAGCACCCATTACAGAGGGTAGCCGATTTGTTACGCGGTTGTGGCTGGAAGTTTCTGAAGAGTCAGCGCGAGAGCGCTGGAATTGCAGTTCATTTGTTTTAGACTCGAAAAGTTTATTAGTGCATCGCTGTCTGTTCCTCAAATATTAAGTGGAAACATCCGTTGGGCGGTTTGTCAAAACTTTAATGAACAACAGTTCATTTAATGCGAATGGTATTAAAATTGACTTTGCTGCATGGGCATTGTTTACGGTCTCTACCTGATACTCAATCATTATACAGAAAGTATGAATTTTTCACTCAAGATCATAATTGCCCATATTTGATATTGCTGCTACGTAATAAAAATAATCAGGAGTTTATTTCTTGATCATATTAAATTAAAAATAGAGAAAGAAACAGTTCAAAACTTGTGACTAATCGTTAAATGTTTATTAAAATATAGTACAGTTTGAAACTGAACATTTCGTCCCGTGGCCACTGTCAACAGCAGTGAAATAATAGGAAGGGAAGTCACCCGTGCCATTATTTTATTGATATTCATAATGGTCAAGGGGCCGAAACGATCAGATTTTATGTGCACTTTATTTTAAGAAACGAATAACTATGAGCTTAAGTTTTGAACTTATACCATTGCTCTCATCTTTCTTACTTAAAAATTATAAGTGCAGGTAAGGCCTAAACCAGAAAGCAAATTAATGTCCTGCTTTATAGTGAGAACATAGAGCTTGTTACGGTGTTAAATTAATGTCCTGCTTTATTGTAACAACATAGTGCTTGGTACGGTGTTAAATTAATGTCATGCTTTATAGTGAAGATATAGTGCCTGGTACGGTGTTAAATTAAAGTCATGCTTTATAGTGACAACATAGTGCTTGGTACGGGGTTAAATTAATGTCCTGCTTTATAGTGAAGATATAGTGCTTGGTACGGTGTTAAATTAATGTCATACTTTATTGTGACAATATAGTGCTTGGTACGGTGTTAAATTAATGTCATGCTTTATAGTGAAAACATAGAGCTTGGTACGGTATTAAATTAATGTCCTGCTTTATAATGACATCATAGTGCTTGGTACGGTGTTAAATTAATGTCCTGCTTTATAGTGAAGATATAGTGCCTGGTACGGTGTTAAATTAATGTCATGCTTTATAGTGAAGATATAGTGCTTGGTACGGTGTTAAATTAATGTCATGCTTTATAGTGACAACATAGTGCTTGGTACGGTGTTAAATTAATGTCCTGCTTTATATTGAAAACATAGAGCTTGGTACGGTGTTAAATTAATGTCCTACTTTATAGTGAAAACGTAGTGCTTGGTACGGTGTTAAATTAATGTCCTGCTTTATGGTGAAACCATAAAGATTGGTACTGTGTTAAATCATTGTCCTGCTCTATAGTGACAACATAGTGCTTGGTACGGTGTTAAATTAATGTCTTGCTTTATAGTGAAAACATAGAGCTTGGTACGGTGTTAGATTAATGTCCTGCTTTATAGTGAAAACGTAGTGCTTGGTACGGTGTTAAATTAATGTCCTGCTTTATAGTGACAACGTAGTGCTTGGTACGGTGTTAAATTAATGTCCTGCTTTATAGTGACAATGTAGTGCTTGGTACGGTGTTTTGCACGCGACTCCCTAACAAGTTGGGGATTCCTGGCTCGCACTAATGGTTAGTGCGAGATTAATTATGTTCACATTCTTTATTTGAAGCACTGAATTTTATACACCGACAATATCAAGACTAGCGTCAAGTGATGACTCAATGCTATTCATGCGTACATGAAACGCATACATATACATTTCATTGTCGGCAACGAATGTTTCGATGCACAAATTGATGCATTGGTGAATGCAACTGCAGAATGTGTTATGTGAATGCTTTGTTGAAATAATGTATGAAATCCTAAAATAATGATACGATGGAAAATGGATGACCGAGTTGGGTGAAAAATTATTCAAAGCTACGGCAGCTGCAGAAGTGGTTACATATCACGGACTACCCCATATGGGTGAATCAAGTATTTTTTTATGTAGTCACCCTTCGAAATAGACTGTTTTCTTTAGGTGAGTAAAGTTCACTTGGAAGCAAGTTATGAGAGCAGACGCAACCAATAGTTTCCGTCTGTGATAGAAACTTCTAACGGTCAATCTGGTGCGCCGGGCGAGTCGCTGCTTCAATTCGGTGCCCCTCTACTCCGCTGCTTGTGGACTTTCTAAATGATAGCAGAGTAGCGGTAGCGGTTTCAAAAGGCAAAAAATTGTGGGGTTGCCGGTAGCGAATTAAGAATATCTAAACTGCTACCGCTTCCAGAAGTCGTTTAATTAACAAGCCAACGGTCACTGCGGCACTGCCGACATATGTTGCTGCCGTGTGTTGCATCCGCATGTTGTCTTGAGCCAGCATCTGGCCACTATGCCAAGGCTGACTACCGTCAACACCAACAAACACACACATACAGGTTCGATCATTGAAATTTATTTCCAAGTGAAATGATTTATTTTGGGGTAGAACATTATCAACTCCTTATAATGAAAGGCAGCGATAGCGGAGTAGCTGACGGCGGGTCGCTAGTCTACGACTCCGCGGACACTGATGTAGTGACATCTCCATCGAGGACATTATACCGGTTGGAATGAAACTTGAAGGTGACTCAGGACATTGGTACAGGATAGTCCATTTAGCAACAGTGCAGCTTGGTTCGGCATGAATTAGTCTCATTGACGTATAACTGCTTCGTTTTAACTGAGCTCAAGATACGTACTCAAAACGTGCATTTCTTCAGTGAATATCGCAGAAAAAACTTTCAAGATTCAATGAGCTCATCTTGAGACCTGAACAGATTTTTGTGAGAATTTTTTTTTCGCTCCATCTCATGAAAGCGGCAACTGGAAGTGCAAATCGCTCTGAATGATTGGATGGTGTGTTACTTCATAAACTGGCTTGCAACGACATGAAGTTATCGGGTGTATAGTGAACGTTTGGCCGTGTTGTATCTAGTATCTACGTTTGAGATGACGCCACAGTCTGCCCCAGCTGTTTGGAGTGACGAAAATCAGTATTCGTTATACATACAGCAAGTTATAACGCTGCTTATAAAAACGAACCAGCTAACCGTGCTGAAATGGAAGCTTTGTTTTGTTGACATTGTTTTAATGCCTACCGTACTGCTTCAAACATTCGGGTAATATTTGACTGAAGTAAAGAAATGAACCTCGACGGGAAACTAATGGCTTCAACTGTTTTTTGCTCGAATTTTCAATTTATTTGCTACCGAGGACGATGACAGAGGGGTATCCTGCACACAGATACAATAAGCGACGCTCCTCCGTCAATTCTTGATTGATTTTGAGAACTTTTTTCTAAATGACATTTTTTATCAAGTTCAAAACATATATTGATTTTGCTGATCCGCGTGGCCAAATGGTTAGCAAATTTGACTTGGTACTGCATGTCGAGAATTCAAGTCCGGCAAGAACCCGGCGGTCAAGCGGTTGGAAGATAAGGCGGGCAGGTGTCAGTCTAGATTAGATAGCATATAAATAAGAGAGAAACGGCAGTATGTCTGTGCATATAATGGTCGTTCAAAATTAAAAACTAGCTATGATATTTACCCTCACTGTTTGGAGACACCAAAATACGTCCTATAGGCACATTATTAGGTTTACAGGTGAATGCTTAGGGTTTCTATCAACTTTACTGTCCAAGAGACATATTAACGAGTTTGCTGATTATACGCTGACGAGAAACAAGTGTAGGGGTCATGGAAACAAAGGTCAGATAAACTTTAAAGGAAGAGAGATTGATTCATAGATCTGAGACACTTACGCGGATCAGAAAGATACACAGGACTAAACACATTTCCAACAAAAATAAAAGAATCATGGGCTTAATGAGTTTTTCCATGGGATCATGGTTGAAGTTCGTGGATTGGGTAATGTTATATGTTCATGGATATTTAGAACGGCATGACAGGAATCCATAATTAACTAATCACATATTTCCGGGATATATAATTCATTTCGTCTTCGGGTTTGAGATTTGATGACATTTATAATTAGTTCAGCTGTCTGAGGAAACAATAATATTGCAAATTTGAATGCACTTATGAATGTAATCATATGAAGACTCAATTTATTTACGCGTCATCTAACGATGACATTTCCAATTGTGCTGCTAGATTACATTTAGGAAAGAAGACGAGCACAAAGGCTGACGACGAAAGGTTACTTGGACGAAGAAGGGGGAGACAACGCAGCCCACATACAGGAAAAGGATGGTTAGATGGATAACAATCATGGGATAGGGGCGAGTGCAGCTGGGAGGAAAAACATTCATGTTTCAGGCGGTTGCATCTGGCTTTCCCTTTTGAAACATTTACAGCCTAGACAAGACACGCCCGTTGCCTCAACGGGCTCAGAGTTTTCCCCTAGATTATGCCTATTGGCTTGCCGCAGCGATTGGAGTCATGAGGCCTTTATCTAGGTATGGAATCTACATTTAAAAAGATGTACGCAAAGCGTTGGAAAGCACCATGCAAATGTTTATGGCCAGTGGTCCTCCCCAAAGTGTTCAAAATAATAAGTCATTTGTGCGCTTGTGATTATTTGAGAAGCCTGTGACAATTCAAATTGAGACGTCGGAGAGATCTCTCCTAGGAGTAGATCTGCCTTTGGCAGCTAAAGAGTCTAGGCCGACAGAGAAATACGCGTTATGAGATTTTAATTATGTACACATAAGTTGAAGTACACCACGCCCAGTTACCCGGTCCGTGGTCCTCTTCCGGATGTTCGGATGAATAAACCTTCGAAAAAACTTGTTGCTCCTTGAAGAGCATTCTAAATTCGGAAGTGAGATGTCGGAAGGGGTAGGGTATTTACGCTCGAAAGTGTTTACGAAGGAAAGATTTTCAATCGAAAACCTGTTGCCTGGGAAGAAGATTGAACATATTGTTCATTGGCCTGAAACGTTTTTGTTCAGAAAGGGAAATGGGGCGAAAGGGTTTAGGATGGAAAGTTGATAGCATCGAATTATTCAGGATAGAAACTATTTACGACGGATTTTTTTTCGCTGGAAGTGCTTACGATCGAATCGTCTGTTGTGGACAACTCGATTCAGTCGAATGTATTTCAACCGGAAATGTTTTGAGGGGAATCTGTTTAGAACGGAAAGTGTTTACGCTGGAAATTATTTTACTTAGGTTTATGGACGATTACCAAAAAAACACTAAATTTCTTCTTGTAATGTCAGGTAAGGTTAGGTTAGGTTCGGTAAGGTTAGGTTGCAGCTAAAAATATACCATCCAACGACAACTTCCAGGGAAAATAAATTCCATCGTAGATTTTTTCCGTCCTAAACTCTTTTCGTTCAAAACCATTCATGGGCTAAACTATTCGATCCTATGCATAATGGTGTCAGATGATTTGGGTAGTTCCCAGCTAGGATTCTTTCCATGGTAAAATTTTCCAGGCAAAATAATTCCAGCGTAAACACTTTCGGTCCTAAGAAATTCAGTGCTTAACACTTTCGGTTATAAAAAAAATATTCGAAAATGCGTCCCAGCGTGTTGAAATTCGATCGTAAACGTTTTCCGTCGCATCAACATTCCATCCTATATTTTTCCAAGGTAAGATACTCGCAGGTAATAGCTTTCAAGCCTAAACACATCCCGTTCAAAACTTTCCAGCCTTAACACTTTCGAGGCTGAATGTTTCCGTCGTAAAAATGCCACGCGTCAGAAGGGCAACACCTAAAAATGTAGTGGAATTTGACAGCCTATGAGTTTTTATTTGAAAAAGCACGACAACATCACACTTTTGATGAATAATTAACGCAGAATTTCATAGAAAGGCACGCATAAAATGTTCAAATTTCATTAGTGGCACAATACAGAGACCCTCCAATAGGAGAATGCCCACTATCTCAATAATGGTCATCTCAATGTAAGCATGATAAGCATTCGAACATCTGTCGTGGGGAGGTAAACAGCTTTCGTGTCACTCTGCCCTTTGCTTCGCCAGGTCGCGCCCCGTATCTGTGCTGTAGGAAAGAATGTTGTCAATTCTGCCAGATGCACTGGGAACCACCGTGAAACAAGATCTGTTATGCTGTAAAGAATGTGGTTAGTTGTTTGTTTTATTTTCTTTCTCAATGACACAGGGAGAGAAGGAGAAATGAAAAGAAAGGAAGATTATGTCCTTCCGCATGGCGCCGCCCCGTCTTGTTGAGCAGCTGGTTCTCCACTAGTGCGGTTACTATTCCTGTATATCATTGTTTTTTACGTATTCTTGTTTTCGATCTTTGCAGATGGCGTCTCAAGCTTACGGGAAGGAGGTGAATCAGCAAGGACTTATTTGTGGTTGCTAGTTGTCGTTGCGGGCGCACACCTAATACTGGTCACCCTCACATGGGTTCAGGGCTGGATGTGAGTTGCTGTTATGGGATCTCACCCAGTTTATCACGGTAGGGATGGAACCGTACTTAGTTGGATAGTGATACTGTTAATAATATTTCAAAAAATTATGGCATCCGTATGAATCTCCGCAGCTCGTCGAATTTGAGCAGCTGCCTCTCCTCCGGTTGTGTTTCGATTCTCGAATATCATAGTCCGTACATCAGCGAGTTACAGGTCTATGGCCTGCAGATAGCCTTAGATGCTTACGAGAAGTATCTAGCCTTGATAAGGTATTGTGATGGTTGCGAGTTGCCGTTTCAGGCTGACACCCTATGCCTGTGGCTCAGACGTTAGCTTAGGGGTGGCAGTGAGATACCTTTACGTGCTCTCATCCAGACCCTCAAGGTAGGACTGGAAATCGCACCGAGATGGATTATACTAATGTTAATAATAAAAATAATATAGTAGAAATTGTTCCGATACGCATAATAAAAGAATAAGAATAATAATACGGTAAATAATTGTTCAACTTTTATGGAAATAATAATAATAATATTCCCTATCATTTTCAAGAAAGCCGTGTCGGGCTCTGTACAATAATAATGTTATTACCCAGCGGCGGTTAAATCTCACGTATCCCAGTGTCTTTCGAGCGAATTTTTGAATTCATTTAGGGATCCAGTGCCAACTAACGTAACTAGTAGGCTGCGATCGGGAAAAATTGCTGAGCTGTGGTTGTCGATAGACATTCGTACCCAAGTTTTTCCCTGTTTGTTTCCGGTACAAACGTTGTAATCCCTGTCGAAGAGACCGACAGAACTCATATAATAGAATCATTTAAAGTATTTTAAATGTTCATTGAGCTGGCCCCTTAGCCTGCCCTTCTTGAGGGTGGTGAGGCCAAGCTCTTAGAGCCTATCCTCGTTGATGTGGCGACGTAGCTGCAGGATGAGCTTTGTAGCTCGATGCTAGATAAGTTCCAGTTTTTTTAACGTCCCCCTCAAGTTTGGAGACCAATACTAGACTACAGGCACAAGGTATGAACGGACGAGGGACTTGTACAACAGTGCAACTTAGTCTTTCGTTTAGCGGAAAAAGTTAAGGAAAATGAAATCAAGGTTGCCGTTAACAATTATGTTGCTTTCCATGACGTGATGTCCCATTCCAAGTGCCTCGAAAATAGGACGCGCTAGTCTCGCTATTGTTCGACTGAAGTAAGACCACTATCTGCCATTTCGTAGTGAAGCTGCCTTTGCGACACACCCCACGTGTTTCTCGGCACATTTTGCAACACTGAAGGGAATCTAGCATGCTCCTGACAATTGAATTAGTTTTTTTACATCTTCTTGGATCGTGATTCTGTCCCGCTCCATCAATGCGAATGCAGAGCTTGATGTCAATGGTAAATTTCGATGCGATCCACTGATGCACTTGCCCTATGTCATTTACATAGAAGAGGAAGAGGACCGGCCCGGGTCATCTCAAAGGTGACAAGGGCCCAATCGAACATTGCATGGCCAATGCTAACTCTTTGATTGCACCCTGTTTGCAAGGAGTGAAGCAAGCAAAATTCGATTCAAACTATGCCCGGCTCAAAAACTTTGTATAACAGTCTTCTGCGTAGCACCTTGTCGAAGGCATTCTGGAAGTCTAGGTAGATGACATCTACTGCATTATGGTGAACGGTACTCGTCGATAAAGTTGTTAGAAAAGTCCAGCAAATTTGTCAGACAGTTTCTCTGTTGACGAAACCATGTTGCGTGTCGTGAATCAGGCTGTTGTCGTCAAGGTGACCTAACGTCAAACTGATCGGTCGATAATTGTTAGATCACCTTTCTTAAAGACTGCAGAGGCATTAGCAGCTCTCCAATCTTCAGGGGCCTCGCCCCTCGTTATGGATAATTTTAATATATGAACCATGGAATCTAACAATTGTACTCGATTTTTCTTGAGTACTCTTGGGTCGTGTCCATCGGGACCAATGAACTTTTAGATGTTCGATCCTTGGAGTTGTTTATTAACATCCTCTTACGTGATCACAGTGTTGTTGAGGTTAACTTCTTTTTCATAAACAATGTGTTCTTCATAACCGGGGCCCTACGCTAAGAACACTGAGCAAAAGAAGATATTCAGGGCACTGCGTTTTCAGGGCAGCGTTTGCGCTAAAATTATTCCCGCACACGCGCACTATCGCCACTTCACTTCACCTCACTGTCATGACCGGACACTGTCATAACCGCTAAAAATCTTCCATCTCACGTGCTTTCTACCTAAACGCTGTTTCAGCCCACACGCATTTTCCGCCACTTCAAAATCTGCCACTGTCATTTCTGTCACTGTCTTTACACCAAAACAGGTGTACCAACCTAACAGTTATCACTTTATTGAAACTTCAATAAAAAAACGCTAAAAACGGAATTACGTACCCTACACAAATACGTATGTTTGCCCCGCGGGATAGAAATACTTACCTTTCCCTCGCGGGTTAGAAACACGTACCCTAGGTAGGAAAAGTTTCATTAAAGTGATAACCGGTAAAATGGTACGACTGGTTACTGATTCTGACGTGGGCTGAAACAGATTTTAGGCAGAATGTCACTGGCAGACATGACAGTGGCTGGTGTGACTGAGGAACGCTATGAATGTTCGCTGTTAAAAAATGGTACCGTAGGTAGGTAGTCAGAGCAACTTGGGGCTGATAAGGCCGTTGCGGAGATGAAAGGGGCTGATCTGACGTTAGCTATAAAAGAATTTAGCTCCAGGGATAGCGACCCCACTGACCATGTCCTCTGGTGACGACCTGAGGAAAAGATCATCATCCATTAGTTGGCCGACCGAGTCTTTAGCGTTTCTACCTGCAGTGACATAGCGATAGAAATCCTTTTGGTTTCCTATGGAGTTGTCCGCTAGGGTATTCACTTCACTGCTCGCGGAAGATCGGACTACCCTAGTGGTCACAAATTAACTGCCTGTACTTAGCCGACCTCTACCGCTTCAGATCATTGGTGCCTTCATGACAGATTACGAATCTCCACACTGGGGACCTCGACTTTTGAAATGGCACCTCTGTTATTATCAAGTGTGGCAGGGGGGCTTGCAAATAACACGCCTCATAGCCCCTCACCAATGAACCAATTCGACCGCATGATAACGGACGATTTAGTCACTTATAACAAGCGTCTCAGTTTTGCCATCCAGGTCCGAGAATTATTCGAAGGTATCTCACGTTGGCATCACGAACGCGGGACCATCAAGACTGCTTCGCATTCGAAGCAATCGAACTGGGTGCCCTAGGAAACCCAATTTTCGGAATGCCTCTTCATCCAGCTTGGATCACATGGTCGCTTACTTGCACGAATTCCTTTGTGGCTTACGTCGTGATTCTTGCTAGCCTTCTCTCTCTGGGAAGGTAAATGTTTACTCAGTTTGGAGCAAAAACTCCAAGATCTTAACGAACTTCATACGGACCTCATCGACAAATCGCTGGTAACGTCCGTCAAGGGCGCTGCTGTACTCGCGTATCCTTACGGTCTCTTCACGCGCCTCCGCCAGAACGGGGTTGATTCTTGGGTCCTATTCATTGATGACGCAGCATAGCTGGTGCTCTAGACCGATGACCTTTGATGCAAGACCTAATTCTTCTCCATCGACATATCTTGTCTGCAGTTCCTGGAAGGCCCTCAGGACCTCGCCCTACTTGTGATCCCCCTCGCAGGAACGACACTCAAGTCGCTCTTCGGCCTGCTCCTTGACCTTCCTGAAGATGTGCTGGCTCACGGCTTCCTCTTCACGTTTCCATCCAAAGGTTTTCCTCGTCCTTTTCTTCTCGCACTCGTAATCCGGGCGAGTGCTTTTGCTTAGGTTAGACTTACCTACACTTCATACACTTACTTCATAAGTTAGATGCTAACTAGCATGAACACTAATTTAGCGCAAACTCTACACAAAACTATTTACACAGTACACGAAATGAATGTCTTCTGGAGTTTGATCAAAGCTCACCTAAGTAATCTATCTGATGCTTGTCTCGCGTTTCTCACCAGTGATTGATTAGCACGTGATTTTCTAAACTGCATCTACTTCTTAATAGTTCTAAAAATATATCATGACCATAATGAAAGATGGCTGTTTAGAGCAGGGACGACAAGTAGTCCGAATTACTATCCTTCCTTGGTTGGTCCAAGTTCTAGTGCATTTCTGCCATTCAGACTACTAATGTCTAGGACGATCTCCGTCGCAGTTGAATAGGACCTCTTTTGGTTAGCTTTCGTTTCATGTATCATAAATAATGTCCATGACATTCAAGAACTTAGGCATTCAAACAACGGTGAGTGCATGCCGCGTGGCCATTCGTCGTGTCAGCATTCTGTTACGTTCTTATTGTTCAACAGGGCAGGAACTAGCAACTATTAGTGTGAATGATCTTAATTTTACACAATCCTTGCATTTTATTGTTGGAAAACCACCTTATTTTAGAACAGTATTAGACCCCATTCGGCTTAATTGCATGTCACCGTTTTGAAGCTAAAATAAACCCACTCCTTGGGGTTTCATTGTTTTTTTTGTAATAATTTGATTCGACGCCCATTTATAAACGAGTTTTTTTTAATAATGGTTCTTTCCGTCACATTCATTACTTACGTTACAAATGGGATCATTTTTTGTAAGTCATAAAATTTGATTTATACCGTGTCCATCATGCGTTTGAAGAATAAATTGCTCATGATGTTTCACCACGGTTGGCACATAATGGTATAGATTAGATATAGCATTGATGCCGCTGTTGTTAAGTCATGAGAAACATTCATGTTCAACTAATTGGAAATGATCATAATAACAAGTGTCGATAATCCTGTGTGTGAACGATATGACGAATGAACACGAAGTGATTTTCGATATTCAAACTTAAATCTCAAGTATCCTAGTGAAAGCAGTTAAACTTTTTTTCTCCTAGTTATAGACAAGGCTAGGGACACGATCGTTTCGCTTGTCCGGACGAGGGCTAGCTTTCCTTAAACTTCAATATACTCGGCTAAATGATCTTGATCTTGATTTTCAAGATCGCCTTGTTATGAGTAATCTGATTTTGATTTCCAAGATCTCTTTCGCTAGTCATATGATCTGCTCTTCAAGATCCCCACAGTAGATGATCCAGCCCATCTTTGGTCACAGATATGGTAGCAGAGCCCGTAGCCCGATGGTATGATGTATGACCCCAAATTATTTATAGTTGTTATGGCCATTCATAAATGATTTTTCAGAGCAAGGATGCCAGGTTACCTCCAATACCATTTTTCTGTGTAGGTAGAGAAGTTGGTGAATATCTGCGAGGCAGAGTTCTTTCATTGACGAATTTTCTCCTTTGTGTCATCGGGGTTAGGTTTCGTTGCAAATAACACTAATAAGATCGATTGCCTTCAAGAACGATGGGGTTCATACATATTGCGAGGCACATATCATAGCATGCCGAATGACAACTCGTCCTGGCATAAGTCTGGCAGTTTCCCCATTTCCAGGGGGGCACAAGCAAACCTGATTCTTCCATGCTCCTAGTTGAAGTTATCAATATAATGTTGTATTGTCCCCCGATCTACCTGTCAATAGTTGAGCCCAGTCGGACCCGCTCTTATCGTTCTGTTAAATCTGAAAGAAACACTCCACGATTTTTCAAGGTTATTTAGGTTAATTATTTTTTGGACGGAAATAAATACACGGATGAATTGTATGCATAATATTTGCGCCAAACGATTTATTAAACTATTACGTTTGTAACTCATGCACGATCGAACGTTTAGAACTATGATGTGTTTGTTACCTTTCAAGAGATGAAATTGCACAGGCACAATGGACCTAGGCTTTGGAAACCATATCACGATGGTTCGTCATCTGTTTTTTGTCATTATAACGATAGATATCGCACAGATAGAACAACAACACCTGCATTGTTGATAAAAGAGAACCAATTATGTCCAACTATTAAAAACTGGTCCGAATAGCTCTGTTCGGCCTCTGTCTGTAAGTGGCGAATTGAGGTGGAAGGAGGCCCATTATCGGCGGACTCAACAATACGTTCCAATTTGAGTGCAGTGCCGTCAAATCGGAACGAATGCACTATCATAGTGTTTAGAAGTTGTTCCACGATGAGGCTGGGATATTATAAACTTGTCAGACAGCTCATGCATACACCGCGCCCCAGCCCGCTCGATTTTGCGCACTGACTTTCAAGTTGTATAGGCAACAATGCCTCACCCTTTCGGATTCAGAGTCATGACTAATCCAATATACCTAGTGTCAGATGGGACTTGCCCTAGCTACGATATTTGCAATATCTTTGGATTGATTGTTCACATCTGGTACAAAAAATAATTTCCATTGTACATGACTTAGAAATTCCTATGGTCTATTAGTAATATAGAAGCAGTTTTGCAAAATGACAGAATGATCGCTTCCTTAACAACACTAGGAAATGTGAAGCAGACATTAATACCGTGATTGTTATGGATCCGCGTCCCTTTAAACCCGCTGACTGGGGGTACAAGAAGGGATCAGCGGACAAATCAGTTGGACCCGTTTGAGGCGGCATCTGTCGGGCCTCATGCGTGGGCCGGGCTTATGACAATAGTGTAATGTGTACCGAGACAATGACGTCAGTCGGGTAAAAAGAGCAGTCTGCTGGGTCCACGCGGGGCACGTCTTCTGATTGTTTCACGTACCTTTATTGAACATTCGCTGGTATACACCTGTCAAAGCTACGCCACTGAAACTCCAGACAACAGCTCATCCTGTATTCCTACAGGGGACAAGGACAGGTGGCTGGGACTCAGAGGACGTCCAGGGACATTGAATAGAAGTCAAGGAAAGTTCAGTGAGTCTTTTATTCTTAGGCAAGCGATATCTTGAGATGTTTCAAATAAAAGTAATGGTTCCCTGAGCGTAAGTCAACAGTGGGATATGCCACCTGAGGTGTGCAGGGCACTCAGCAGATAAGTAATGCTTGGGCGAATAATGCATGCAGAAGCATTGTAGAGAGTGCAGAAAATGAATGTTGGAAAAACAAACTTTTGCAGAGTAAGCATAAAACAAACAATAAAGAAAGGCCAACCTACACTAGAAAACAAGTATGATGAAAATAAGTAGTGCAAAGTTAAATTTGTGGATATGAACAAAAGAAAGGTAAAAATACCTTCACTGTTTTTTTAGAATACGTAATGTAATTTTTTTTTAAACTCGAGGCATTTGGTCACAGGATAGAATGTGTGTATTAATATCAAATGAATGCGTTGTGTTATGTTCTTACGATCTTACGCACCTCACACTTACTCATATACCATAAACTATGTTTCTGGATTGGGGTGGGTAGATGTTTATTCATTTTATAGATCAATACACTTTATTTTAGTATTTCTTATTTCGCGTGCTCTATTATTTTTCTGTGCCCTTTTTTCATTGTGATCTATTTTGTATTAGTTGTTTAATTATGTATCGTTAGACGCCCGCAGGAGCCCTGCAGGGGGGCGAGCGACGACTTCGCTTTGGGACTCCGGTGGAGCGCGGAAGCGGCTTCTGCTCCTACTACGTTAAACCTACTCGGAATCTACACTAAACCTACTTAGTATCTACGTTAAACCTACTCTGAATCTACACTAAACCTACTCGGTATCTACGTTAAACCTACTCTGAATCTACGTTAAACCTGCTCTGTATCTACGTTAAACCTACTCTGTATCTACGTTAAACCTACTCTATATTTACGTTAAACCTTCTCTGCATCTACGTTAAACCCACTCTGAATCTAAGTTAAACCTACTCTGTATCTACGTTAAACCTACTCTGAATTTACGTTAAACCTTCTCTGCATCTACGTTAAACCCACTCTGAATCTAAGTTAAACCTACTCTGAATCTACGTTAAACCTACTCTGAATCTACGTTAAATCAACTCTGAATCTACGTTAAACCTACTCTGAATCTACGTTAAACCTACTCTGAATCTACGTTAAACCTACTCTGAATCTACGTTTAACCTACTCGTAATCTTCGCTGCACCTACTCTGTCACTCTTCAATTGTCATAACGCCCTACGAGGGAAGCTATTAGGACTCACGTTGAGGCTCCGGTGGAGATGCGGCTCAATTGAATCGATTCAATTGCCGTACGGGGGAGTCTGCATTAACTTTGCGTTGGGACTCCGATGGTAAACAGAAGCAACTTCTACTAATATGTTTTTGGAGCTGAAAGGTTCAGCAAGGACCTTGCATTACACACTCCAGGTCAGGAGTGAGGTCAGAGATAAGTGTCAACAGCAGAGCTCAATAGCTTAGCTTTTCTCAAGCACGTAAAACCCAACTTGGAGTATGTGAATCATTCAAGTATTTTTTTTACAGTGGGACACTATCATCGTAGGCAGTGTAGGCAGCAGTCAAGTGGCAGTATACGGTACCACTGCCTCGCTAGCGTAGCAGTAGTAAAACTTTATTAATCACTGTCTCATGGTCAGGTGCTATCTCGAGACCCCTCCACTCGACACCACCCTCATATCGCTAGATTTCATATCTACGCGTCAGCTTACGACACCGATAATCCCTCCCAGTACATAATCCATTCCACTTTCTATTTGGAGCTGATGAGATATACATGTATATATCTACGAAATCTTAGGTAACCGAGTACAATTTCAATTGCAGAGTATTTATCGCATTTTCAATGCAAGGCAGGTGACGTTGTATTGCAATTCAATGCAAGCCATGTTGCATAACTGCAATTTCATTGCTAATCATTCAAGTTGAATTTAGGATATTGTAAACAACATTCATGAGCTCTATGTTATTGACAATAATTTTTTTAATGCATATATATTTGGGAAATACCTGGGTTTATTATTTATACGAGCTATTCACTCCGAAAATTGATGAGAGAACCTGTACAAAACATAAGTAATGACTTCGACTACCACTCTGGTCTTATCTTTATCGGCGGTATCAGAGGCACTCGGCGCCTTCTTCATCGACGATAAGCATTGTTTCTCGAATGGAGGTGTCATTTCATCATATTTGTGTAGGTTTTTATCATCTGGGTGTGTTCTTTTTCTCTGGTCTATTGGGTTCTAGACACATATATATTTATATATATATACATATATATAAATATATATATGTATATATTAAATATGTATATATTTATATATATAAATATGTATAAATTT
>SDVV010001118.1:0-26937 GCA_016164225.1 Gammarus roeselii | reverse complement strand
GGCCCTAATGATCTGGGCTGCAGGTAGTAGTCAAGCAGACAGCAACTGAAGATGAGGATGGTTGGCCAATCTCACCCAAACTAAGCAAGCTAGTAATATATAACCTTATTGCCTCCAGGTTCACTAATTATAAAAAACAAAAGATCAATGAAATGTCAACACCCCACTAGCAGGATCAAAAGCTAGAGTTGACATCCATAAAGTAGGGCAGCTCTCCAAAGCCTAAAATACTTCCAGAAAAGAACAGGCCTAATAAGGTAGGTAATATAATAAAACCACTGTAAGGCTTCCAAAAGTTAAGGCTTTTATTCAAGGGAGGCTCCAGGTCTATCAAACATTTGGGCCCCTAGACTGGAAGCTGATGTAACATTAACTAAGTACACTAGGAATAAATCAAAGTTCTTGTAACAAACATCTATTTATATCTCCAGTTACAATACACAATCAATTGTTATCTCCTACTGGCAGCACCACAGTGGAATTTCCAAAGCACAGCCTCCTATAGTAATACCAATAACTTCCAAAACTGACCCCCAACACACCCTAAAAGCTCCAGATGTAGAGTCCAAAAGGTAAACAAACAAGATGGTGGCCTCCAGTTTTCAGACAAAGTTCACAATAGTTTACAGAGTCATCAGCTTGGCCAGACCGGAAAATCAACTGCACCAGGGGAGCACTATAACAATTGCCTAGGCATAGGAAAACACCAGTTGCTCACTTACAGTGGTTATTTAAAGATAGATTGCTGCAATACCATGACATGTCCTTAGGTCTCTGCTGTCCATCTCAAACTGACCGATAATAGGATTGCGAGTCCCCTATATAGCCTATCAAACCGCAGCCGTCAACCGCATCTGACCACACAGTCAAAACGGAAACTATACAAAGCTCTGGCTCAGAAATCCAGTACACTTGTACCAGTTTGGTCCCAACCCCCATCCAGAGAACATGTGCTCTCCAGCAGATGCACATTTAAAACTACCGCTGCTGGAATAGATACAATAACTGCAGTCTTTACAACACAAGACATTACAAGGTAAAAATGGGTGAGTGCAACATTGGTTACATAAAATTTGCCACACTAAAACCTTGTATACTTGAAGTATGGATTCCACCTAATTGCAAAGTATGGAAAAACAGAAACTGGAAGATTCGCTTCCGGCTACAAGTGGAGAGACAGGGAAGGGGAAGATTAGATCAAGTCATCATGATTATGTCAAGGACTTCTAGAAGGGGGTGACTGGAAGAGTTCTCAAGGATGTACAACTTTCCAACATCCAATTTGTGTGGTGGCTGCTACTTCATCTTAAAGACATTGTTCATGATACCACAAACAGTCGTATGAGTGAGCAGTGTATGTGCCGTGTGTTGGAAAGCTAATGATCACTGAAAGCTAAACTAATCATCGTTGTTTAAATTATCACAGTGATGTCATAATCGGAAAAAGCTATAGTCCGTAGTCATGAATCGAACCTGACGTCCCTGGTATACAAGACCAGCACGCAGTGCACTAGGCCATCCAACACAACAAAAGTTGTGATTCAAGCTTTCGTGCACATTGTACTGTTTAGGCTAGACTAACAAGCTCCTCTGTTATCACCGTGTTGCTTGTATGTATAGCACAGCAACCATGCATAAGCTGATAGAGAACAAGAATATACCAACAATATTGTTGGTGGACTTATTTAAATTATAACAGTGATGTCATCATTGGAAAAACCTATAGTCCGTAGCCAGGAATCGAACCCGACGTTGCTGGTATACGAGACCAGCAGGCAGTGCACTAGGCCATCCAACACAACAAAAAAAATTGTGATTCAAGCTTTCGTGTATATTGTACTGTTTAGGCTAGACTAACACGCTCCTCTGTTATCACCGTGTTGCTTGTATATATAGTACAGTAACTGTGCATAAGCTGATAGAGAACAAGAATATATCAACAATATCGTTGGTGGACTTATTTAAATTATCACAGTGATGTCATCATTGGAAAAACCTATAGTCCATAGCCAGGAATCGAACCAGACGTTGCTGGTTTACGAGACCAGCACGCAGTGCACTAGGCCATCCAACACCACAAAAGTTGTGATTCAAGCTTTTGTGCACATTGTACTGTCAGGGCTAGACTAACACGCTCCTCTGTTATCACCATGTTGCTTGTATATATAGCACAGTAACCGTGCATAAGCTGATAGAGAACAAGAATATACCAACAATATTGTTGGTGGACTTATTTAAATTATCACAATGTTATAAATTTGATAATGAGACCAGCACTGCTTGCTGTGTTATAATATAACACTGCGTGCAGTGTTATAAATGTAATAACAAGACCAGCACTGCGTGCTGGTCTTGTATACCAGCAACGTTGGATTCGATTCCTGGCTACGGACTATAGGTTTTTCCAATGATGACATCACTGTGATAATTTTAATAAGTCCACCAACGATATTGTTAGTATATTCTTGTTTTCTAATCATCATTGCATGGCTCAACATTATAGCTAGCTAGTAAGGATTTTCTCTACATATTGCTATCTAGCTAGTAGCAAGTTTAGGTTAATTTTCCATTTCCTAGTCTGGCAAGTTTCACAGTGTTCATGGTAACGTGATTTACTGCACCCTTTGACTTGATAGCTACATCTTCAAAAATATATAGTAGGTTTTTCATGTGACCTGCTTTCTCTGGGCTAAGTAAAGTTATTTCTATTCTTTATTCCAGAGATTTTATACATTTTAATTAGGTTCAAGTTTTTTTTTTCTAGCCCCAGTTAGTATAGCTACCTACATAGCTAACAGAAACCAATAATTCATGAGCTGCCACCTGTAGTACCAAGGTAAAATCTTATGCCTTCTGTCATGGCTGAAGATAGTAGTCATAGTTATAACAGCTTTGGCACACCAAACCATACTTTGAGTCTTGCCAAGGTTCCTGATGAACAGATTGTTAAATTCAAAACTCCGCTTCCACCTCCACGTAAGAAGAAGAAAGTTCTTGATGAAGAAACATATGTTCATGTGAGTATCTATTTGTTAGCTATTAGATTATCTAAAACTAACTTGTCAAGTAGTGGTGATCGGGGTTAATCCCTGCATTTTCTACATACTTTAAAATAACAAAAAAATGTGTTCTAGAAACTGTGTGCCTCCGTGGATGAATGGTTAGCATGTTCAACTGCAGTGTCAGCCTCTGGTGCTGCATGTCACAAGTTCTAGCCTCGGCATGGACACTGCGGTCTTGTGGTGGGGAGATTTGGCACTTCCACCCTCTGTGTCAGCCTAACTTGGCCACCCTCCTAACTAGGGGGAAATGGCTGTATGTCTATACATGCATATGTAGGTACTGTTGTGACCATGAAGCGCTGTAAGTTTAAACATTATAATAACATCAAATGAAGACAGAAGTTATTTACAAAAAATCAAGATGAGCTATGCACTCTAATCAGGGTGATTCCCTGGACCAAATGAGGTGATTCCACACACCCACCATGTATCAATATATGGAACACAAATTTACATTATGGAAGTATCATTAAAAAGAACATGCTTATAATAGTATATATATATATATATATATCTGTTGCTCATAATAAAATGTTTGTAAATTATTTTGTCTGACTGCTTTTTTTATACTTGTCTTTTGCTGTAGTCGTTCTTGACAGTCTAAGGATTTTTTTTCGAATATCATTGCAGGAAACAAAATTTTTCTTTAGTAATTGCAAACTAACTTTACTGAAAAGGTATTTCTTCAATTCTATCTCTCCTTATTATCTCACCTTGGTGGCCTTGAGACTGCTCAACAAGCCAGCACAGCCAGAGTGCAGAGCAAGATAGGAGGTACAAATGCCAGAGCACGCCAGAACCCCAACTCATCACACAGCTATCATGTTAGTCACAACATATAAAAAGAACATACATATGCACATACACATGCACAAATATATTTACATGCATTAAAAATACATATATACACACATAAAAATGTGCATACATACATTACTACACTTAACCTAGGCCTCATCGGCCTAGTCAAAATCTACAAAATCATCGTACAGCAAATCAGCTAGGGCCTTCTTATAGCAAGTGATATCTGTCAACTGCACTATGTCAGCAGGCGAACCATTCCACACAGCAACACATCTCACACTGAAGGACCTACTGCAGGCATCAGAAGAGCAAGGCTGAAACACCAACTTCAGGAGATGATCTCTAGTACAAACTCTTGGTGTCAAAAGAAACATTCAGCAAATTCTCTGATTTGCCTGCAAAATTTTCCAATATTTGATCAGATCTGCCCTCAGAAACAACCCTTGCAAGAAAACAAATCCAAGCTTCTCAATTGATTACCATAGTCCACATCAGCAAGCCCATCAATGTTTCTGGTCCATCTCCTCTGAATAGACTCAAGCAGTCTGCAGTCCTCTCAATATCCAGTGTTCCAGACACAAGATGCATACTCAATAAGTGGGCAAATATGTGCAACATACAAGGGTACCATAAACTCTGGGACCAACAGACAGTTGATCTCAACAAGCAGTTTGCCAGCCCACCAGCCTTTGCAGCCACCACACGGATATGATGGTGGAATCTGAGACTTGTGTCCGCATTGACACCTAAGTCTTTATGTATCTCACATTTGTGGCCCCCCCTAGCCCCAACAGCCCCACCAACAAGGCACGCAGGCATGGGAGGCAGTACACCTCAGCGTGCCAGCAATCAAAAAAGAACAGCACGGTTCAAGCACTGCAGCAGGACACTGGTCAGAATGTGCTCAATAGGTCCAAAGAAAACAAAAGAATGAAGAGTCAACAATTGCACACAACTGTCAGCAACACAAACAAAGCCACAATATCACATCAAATTGAGTCTAGCAAAACTCATACAACACTGCCCCCAATTCCTCTGCCAGGGCCCTCTTGAAGCTGCGAAGTGAATCGCACTGCACCACATCAGCAGGCAACTGGTTCCAAATCTGCACACAGCGAGAATAAAAGAATCTGCGTTTATAGTCTGTCTGACAGCAAGGAACCACCAGCTTGAAAGAATGCCCACGTGTGCCAACATCCGTAGCTCTCTCAAACAGAGCAGACCAACCTGAATCAACAGAACAATGAAGAATCTTCCAACACTTCACAAGATCTGAACGCAACAACCTCCCCCTCACATTGCTTTGAGCCGCTCACCATAGCCCACTCCACCCAGCCCATCAATCTCCCTGGTCCACCTCCTCTGCACAGATTCCAACAGTCTCAGATCCCCCAAATATCACACATTCCACACACATGAGCTGTCAGTCCATGATGGGTCTTATATGAGAAATAAACAAAGAGACTATGAAAACAGAACTCCTATTGACAGTGGAGCGGAGCAGACTGGTCACCAGAGTGGAAGCTTTTCTTACAACACTCCTCACGTGGAGATGGAGCGACAGCCTTGAGTCAAGAAGCACTCCCAAGTCCCTGAAGGAATCGACAAGCTCAAATACCACACCATTCAAATAATAAGTAGTTCTATCATCAATCTGCTCCAATTCCAGAGGGCACCTGTAAAAATGCTTAGAGACACACTTGTCAATGTTCAATGAGAGATTCCAAGACAATGACACTGACTGCTCCAAATTCAGATCCCTCTGCAAGGAAGACACTCAGGCAAACTGCTTGTACATCGCAGAGGAAACTCAAATAAAGTTTGAAGTTGTCAAATAAAGTTTGAAGTCGTTACACAATAAAGGGAGTTTCACTCCACTTCACATCCTCATGTCAGTAAAACTTTTCTTCCACATGTCAGTAAAACCTTCAGTAAAATTGAAGCTGTATCCTTGTGGTGGATGATTTCCAGTAGGTTCAGTAAAATAAAAATGAAGGTTGATAATCAATCTTTGGCAATGAGCCCCAAGTGCATTCAGTAGCAGTAGCTGTTGGGCACAGGGCGTATACACAGTTAATAATCGGTAAGTGAACAAACGTGAATTCCAGTTAGTATTTGGTACGGGATCAAATTCGATTCAACTTAACTAACTCTATGCAAATTTATGCCACCAGTTAGTATTGGGTACGGGAACAAATTAAATTTTCATGTGTGGTAACAAACTTCAATGCTCTACCTTGCAAGAAGTACTGTTTAACGGGGACTAGAGCACCAAAATCAATGCGACCTCTGTAAAAGCGTAGCACCGCACACTTGTCTGGCTTCAATTTGAGATTCTAGGACCTTGCAATATAGTCAACTGTGGCTGAAACACTGCGGACGGCAGGCTCAGTTTCCCTACGTGAGTATCTCAAGTACAGTTTATAATTGTCTGCAAATGCCTTAAACATGCATAGAAGACCACTCAAGATGCGATTGATATAAATCAAGGACAGTAGCAAACCAAGGACAGAGCCCTGAGGTTCTTACCTTTGCAGCCCACCCCCCCCCCCCCCCCCCCAAGGGTTCAGCATACCCATTCGTCAGATGCACCAAGCCAGGAGAGGCCAGCACAGTCATGGGCTCCAGCACCTACAAAGACTCCACAGAACAACAACGGGAAGATGCTGGAAGGGATGCGCACTATTGGCCTCCAGAGAACAAACCCAAAGCTACTTGCATGAAAACCCAAAGCACAACTACAACCCCACAGAAAACCAATTAAGCAAATACATACACATATATAAAAAGAACAGGAACCAAAACAGGATGAGTCGCACCATAGACTAGCCTACACAACTGGGAACGCAAGACCCTAGCACTCAAACAACCTATTCCCCATAAATTCAGTCAACCCTGCCTTGAAAGCAGAAATGGTAGCAGACTTCACAACAGCAGCAGGCAGCTTATTCCATATTGATGCATCGAACATTAAAAAACCTCCTTGCCACATCCACAGAGCAGCGGGGCATCAAGAGTTTGTGCTGATGTCCGGCGTCCTACCATCCAGCAACCTTTGGAACAGAATAGACAAATCAAAACCCGCCGTGTCACAAAGCAGAATTCTTCAATACTTTATGAGGTCACTTCTCAATAACCTGCCCTTGATTGAAAACAAATTTAGAGCCATCAGCCTGTCATGGTAGAACATCTCAGACAGACCATGCACCTGTTTGGTCCACCTCCTCTGAACAGACTCAAGCAACTTCACATCCTGAACATAACCAAGATTCCACACACAGGAGCAGTAATCAAGAATAGGCCTGACATGCGTCACAAAGAGTGTGATCATAAAATTTGGGCTTCTATTAACTATCGACCTAAGCAAATCACTACAAAGACCAGTAGCTTGTCTCACAACTCCTCTGACATGGCCATGAAACTCAAGACCAACATCCACATGAACTCCCAAATCGCAATGAATTTGGACAAACTCCAAATGAGCACATCCAAGAGTGTAAACAGCCTCTGCACCGGGACCAATCCAACCAGAAAAACTTCTTCTGAAACGTAAAACAACACACTCGCTAGGGTTCTTTGGAATATTTTGTCAAGGTCTCCCTGCAAAGCAGACACACCACCAACAACGTCATGACGTTCGAAAGACAAATGAATTTTATATTCATCAGCAAATACCCCAAACTTAGGTACAAGGCTATCTGTCAAAAAATTAACATATATGAGAAAGAGGACTGGACCCAAGACTGAACCCTGTAAAACCCCACTCAACATCCCTGGACTCACTATTCACCCTATCAACGCCAACACACATAATTCGAGAATGAAGAAAACTACCAATCCACTTCAACACAACCTGAGAAACTCCAAGTGCCTGCAACTTCAGAAACAAAATGGGATGGGAAACATCAAATGCCTTTGAAAAATCAAGCATTGCCATATCCACCACCAAACCAGCATCAACAGACTGGACTACATAAGAAGAGACCAGCAACATCCGATCCTGTGTTGATCTAGCTTTCCTAAATCCAAACTGTCTGGAATAAAGCAGCTGGTAAGACTAAAATAGTCCATCAGCTCAGCAGCAACAATCCTCTCTATCAATTTGCAGCAAACAGAAGTAATGCTAACTGGACAATAGTTGAGGGGATCATGTTAAAATTGAAATCACGAATGAACTGTTCCATGCATCCACTCTGCAGAGAAAGGTTACAGATTAAAAAAAAAGGCTGTGTCACTTGCACAGAACACTCATACAGCAACTTAAGGTGGAGTCCATCCATGCCTATTGCTGAACTAACATTGAGCCCTGCCAGAATGTCATGGACACTCTGAGACCTTACGGCAAACTCACTCATTTTGCCATCAAATAACTGAAAAGGAGCAGGATTGGGAGGAACATCTTCTCCATATACTTGCATAATAAAGTGGTCCAACCCCAAGATGACCTTTCATCTTCTTTCATATATAAGCATGGAACAGCTTTGGGGAGTTACTATACTGTTGCAGAAGGTATTCCTTGTACTGAGATTGGCCAAACAATGCATGATTTTGAAACTGACAGTTGAGATCAAGAAAGGTAGCTAGTGACTCCAAAGTATTTTGATAATTCCTGCCAAACCTTCTTTTTGAAATCTTGTACTCATCCCACGCATTTGCTCTCCTCACCTTCAACCTGTGGGGAGGCCTCACAGATCATGGTACTCTAGGTGAGTCTCCAGCAAGAGGCACATGCAAGTCTGTCAGACTCCTCAGTATAGTGAGGAACACACTATATGCCTCACAAACAGCCAAGTAAACAAATTCAAGAGGGTAATCAATTCATGATAATGCTTCCAAAATAGTGCCGTAGTTACCCCGGTGCCAAGAATACTTCCAAGCTTGGTGTCTTCCACCATCAGGCTCCAAGACATTCACAAACAAATAATTACAAATAACAGGAAAGTGAGCACACCTTGGAAAAGTAAACAAAACAACAACATCCCCAACATGATCTGGCTTGCTTGTAAAAAATCAATCCAGTATGCTGCCGGACAAGAGAAAAGTCTTCTCCTTCACCCACTGATGCAAGCCACAAGATGCAAAGCAATCCAAAAACAGTTGATCCGTCAAGTTGACAATTTCTTCCTGTACCAACCCATCTGCCCATTTCACCAAGGGCAGGTGAAATCCCCCAACACAACCACCTTACAACCAACACAGAAGTCACTAATCAAACTTATCAGATCAAGATTTTCCTGATCACTATATGATGGAGGTCTTTAAACAGCCAAAATCCACAAATCATATTGAACCAGAAAAACTGCTGCTACATTCGGCAAGTCCAGACTAACCTCCTCATACTTCAGTGATTGTTTCAAATATATACAAACACTGTGTTTTCTCACTCCAGTATGCCAATCTCCTCTCACTATAGAAAATTCATGAACCTCAACAAAAGAAGAGCAAACTGAGCTCACAAGCCAAGTCGCACCAACCACAAACACCTCCTGCCTATTTTCTGAAATAAGATCTATTTTGTTTGTAAGACTATTGTCATTTGCCTGGCCAATCTTCAGCAATGAAAACTGGTCAAAAGATGACTGCAGAGACCCTTAACAATTGATGGACCCAACACCCGCAGCACCACCCTCGCGTCAACCACTTGTCACATCAACTGGGCTGCTTACGCTGCCACTCTCATTCATCACTCTGCCAGAGAAAAATGACGCAATCCAGGCCAGCAATGAGGTACAAACACCTAAGGACTCTAGCTTAGACAGAAGCACACCATGACTCACCACATCAAATGCTTTAGAAAAGTCAAGAATTATGGTAATAGTTTGAGGAAGTTTGGAGTTGTTTTCTGTCAAAGGTGACCTTCTAAGGACAGATCTGATAAAATCTTAGAAAAATTTGTATGATAAATCAGAGCATTTGATGAATATGCTTTCTTTGGCTCCAAGAGTTGGTACTAGGGGTCATTTGTTGAAGTTGGTGTTTCCTCCTTGCTCATCTGATGCCTGCAGCAGATTCTTCAGTGTGAGATTTTGGTGAGAGGTTGCCTGCTGACATATTGTAGTGCAGTTGACAGATACCACCCGCTATAAGTAAGCCCTCGCCGATATGTTGTATGACGCAATTTTTTTAGAATTTGCTGTTACATGACAAATTTTTTAATTTCCACTAGCCTGATGAAGTTTAATTTGCATGTAGTAATGTATGTCTGCACATTGTTATGTTTGTATGTATATGTAGGTGTATATGTATTTTTTTATATATTTATATACGTGTGTTTATATATTCATATATTTTTTGTGTTGTGACACAAAATAGCTGTGTGACAAGTTGCCTGAAGCACAAATTTCTGAAATTTTTGGCGCCATTGTTTAACTGGGCTTTCACAGTTCTAGTGCGCTGTGGTATTTGTGCCTCTTGTGAGATATCAAGGTTAGATACAGACTAACATGTTTGATCATAGGGAGTCGGGAAGGCTGGTACAGCCATGCATGCCCTGAATTTCCTCGATAGAAACTGCCAATTAAATACAAGGACAGAAGCAACAAGGAATTTGTGGCACTGATGCACTATTAACTTGTGGAAAAACATGCTAGGTAAATGTAAAACATTGGAATAAAAATGCAAGTAATAGCTGATTTTTACAGAGGAAAGAACCGAGTACATTGTGGTGGTCTACAGGCTAGGGAGTGAAATATTTCTTGATTTTGTATTCTCCCTGGACAGTTTTAGGTGTCAATTGAAGAGAAACTTTGATTTGGCTTGTTGAGTTTTTGTTTGCTTGAATAATATTTTGTGGTGTTGCAAGACTTGTGAATTTTATGCGCTGACTGCTCCTGGGTCTCCCCAAGACAAGGTGACACCCTCTGGGGTATCAGCAATTCAAAGATGGGAGTCCCATGCTTGCATGATACTCACTGTAGCCCAGTTGGCAGGGACGCCTTTGAAGCCATCAAAAAACACTTAAGGTGGTTTGCCATAACTCAGAGTGGCGAGAAATATCTGTAGCTGCTCGTCCTTCATCATGTGGCTTGGGTTGAACTCCTGAATGAGGGCAATGCCCCTCCTGGCATGGTTGTTAACCATTGGGATGCTGTTTACAATCTCCTTTGCCTTCATTTACTCCAGATCATGATCCCTTACTTGAAGAGAGACATCAAGGAACAAGGGTTTGATGCCATGATGCCAGAACAAACGTCTTTCTCTTGGTGTCACAAGCGTCTCTAGCTTTGGAGGAAGAAGTTCTTTCTGGAGAAGAATCCTCTTCAGCACCTCATCTTCTTTACCCATGTTGTCATCTTCCTCCATCGCCACAGCTATGGCCTGCTTTGTCCTGGCGGACACCTTGGGATCAAACAGGGCCAGCCCCACAAGATGTTCAGATTAATACCATTGTTGTTTCTCCAGCTTCCTTGCTGCTGCCTCATCTCAGGCTTGTAGTATCTCTGGAGCTTCTCCAGGACATTCAAGCCTGCCAGGACATCCAAGCCTGTCAGGAAAACTCCTGGCTTCTTGATTGTAAAGGGTGCTCTCGTCCCACCAAGGAACATGACCACAAGTTCCAGCTACTCCCTGTAGTTGCTGCACAAGTTCCGACGGACTGTCGGGAGATTGTAAATTCCAAAAAGTCTATCCTCTCACTTTCAATGTGAGGACAAATTTTGGAGCATCCCATTGCAATTGGAAACCCTTTTTGTCGAAAGAATTTACTGCTTTTGGAGCAAGTAAAATATCCAGTCGGCATTTGAAGACAGATTTCAATGTAGGCTCATACACAATGTATCAATAGGCCAAGTCTAGGAGGGAGCAGCTGACTTTCTGCTCCAACAAATGGGATGCTCTAGACAGGCAGCCAGAGTTGGACAATGTGGTATGAAAGAAGAGGCTCAACATTTTTTCAGCAGCACCACACAGCAATAATTTGAGAGCGTCTCCAAGAAGCTGCATTTTCCACTATGTTAAGTTGGGTTTCAAAGAT
This sequence comes from Gammarus roeselii, assembly GCA_016164225.1. Taxonomy (NCBI): domain Eukaryota; kingdom Metazoa; phylum Arthropoda; class Malacostraca; order Amphipoda; family Gammaridae; genus Gammarus; species Gammarus roeselii. The sequence goes on along the minus strand of SDVV010001118.1, from coordinate 15,099 downwards.
TTGGCAATATTCCATGAGGAGCCTAATTTGCATAACAATAAGTAAACCATAAAATGAGAATTACCGCACACTAGATTTCATCAAAATTTATGCCAGCTCAAAAGCCCTTTCAACAACGTCCCTGACATGCTGGTGGAATCTCGACAGTATTGATCAAAACACTTGACTGGACAAACTTCACCTCAACACAACTGAAGTTGGTTTCTCTCTTTGATTACCATTTAGTCATCAAAATTATGATCTTGTGATCACAGCCCTGAAACACTGGGGCAATGGAAGATGCTATGCCTTGTTGCTTGATTTGTTTGCATCATCTCGTTGCTCACTGAAAAATGATATGGCCGGCAAAGGCCCTCCTCCTCTCCTGCAATTTTCCTAGGTGCAAGAGCCCTTCTGATAGCTACATGGTGCTAGGGTTCATTGCAAATTATGACACCAATAATTCTTACCTGGGGGACTGACCTCTTCATATTAGGGCCACCAAAAATATGATCTATTTGCAATTTTAAAAACATGAGGTGTCTACACTGGCCTTTTACTAGGAATGCTATATTGTGCTTGAATCACAGCTCCCCCATGATGGTGGTGAGACCCATTGGCATTGTGGCTGGAGGCCACAGCGCTTTCCCTTTCGCAAGGCAAAGAAAAGTTGTTTTTCATCAGAATGATGGGCGTTTCAAAAAAGTGTCAGTCTATTTTGACACACAATAATTGCTCAAATTTGTGAAGTTATTCAGGGCAAGCAATGAATAATTTGAAAGTTCCATTGGGAGTCCTACTATTTTATGCAACTTGAAAAAAATAGAATATAGGTGATGAAGTAATCATGACTATCAATACATCATCTCCAAGCTCTTAGGGGGTAGTTACTGCAATTCTATGCAATGTTTTTTCTATAGCTATTCAATTTGTGATGTAAAAGGTAATTTCTGAAAATATAACAATTGTGTAATAAAGAGAATCTTGATTTTTCTTTGTTCCAACATTTTAGGCTATCCCAAGAAATTCATCCTTCTAAGGCTGATGGAAAGTAGCTAGCTATTATAGTAAGATGAGAAGTTTTGAAATTCAAATAAGACAGCTGGAGATTTTTTTTGAAATTAAGATAGTAGTAAAAGGCTAATTTTGTAAATCTAAAAATTGATGACTAGTCCAACTCATGCAGGGTGGAGTATTGACATTCACCAAACTCATTTATGTGGAATTAGCTACACTATGTAAACTTACAAACCTGAGTCATTAAGGTACCCTGTGTCACTGGCTTCTATGTTTCATCAGCACATCAAAGGCATTTCAGGGCCCCATTTTGCTTGTGTACAAACAATTATAGCACCATTTGCAATGTAGCCATGTATGAACAATCCAATGGTCTTTGGAAAAATTGATTTTGGAATTGAAACCTATATTTTTATCATCATAAATTATTGCTGGGCTACCTGCAAATCATACATTTTTTTTAGCTATTTACAGATGATGCTGGGAGACATTAAGTGTTCTTCTCTGGCAGACAGTGTCTACAATAATAATGACCTACTGGTGTTTTCTCTAATGTTCTAGCTGTTGAGCACATATTGATTATTACAAATATCTCAACAAATATGTTTTCTAATACATAGCTGTAGTTTAGGGCTATATAAGCCCTAGAATCTGTAGCTAATCAATGTATGCAATAGCTTTATTATTAAAGTTAAATTGTTGAATCCTACTTTCCTTACATGAGGAAGTCAGCTTACATGAGGAAGTCAGTTAACATGTGTGAGATACTTATTGCTACCAAATTCATATTTCACTTTTCAAAGAGTATCTTCTACAAATGGTACTAGCAATTTACTGCTAGGCTAGGCCTCCCAATGACAACACACAGCAAATAGCAAACTGAAAACATTCCCATTGCTTTTGATCTTCACAGGTGCTTAATCTCAATTCATTCATGTTGGTTGTTTAATTTGTAAAGAGACTATTAGGTGACCTGCTGCTAGCTAAGAATATTCACCATTTGTTGCTACCTGTAAATTGTAAAATTAATACTTGCAAAATTATTTTAGGCAATGGCATTGCTCCTGATCATAATGTATCTGTTGTCAGGACTTCGTTCAAGCTAATCAATATTTTAGGCCAGTGTGCCTGTAAAAGTGTACATACAGGATCTGGCAGTTTGTTAGATTTACATTTATTGCATGGACATATTTTAAGCATGATATTGTATGTAATTTTGTTTTGCGAACATAGTTTTAACTAAAATCTGTAGCTTAAGTTAGTTACTGACTAGTGAGATCGAGAAAATTAACATTATATTTTCTTTGTAGAAATTGGGCAAAATTATTGAGCGCGACTTCTTCCCTGACCTGGAAAACTTGAAGGATAAAGTTGAATTCTTGGATGCACGTGAGAACAATGATGTGGAGCGACTGCAGTCCCTGCACAGGAAGTATTCCCTCTACCGCAACAGTGGAGGTCGTTTGCCCACTCCGGCCTCAGTAGCTGACAGTCCTGCCACTTTTGACACACCGGAACCAAACACAAGAAACAAGAGGAAGAAGGTGGCAGCCTCACCTGCTGGAGAGTCCACTGCAGAGGATGGAGTTGATGAATCTAAAACACAGAGTGTCCAGTGAGTGAGCAATACTAGTTAAAACTGATTATGTTGTTGATTGATTGCTTTAACAATTTTTTTGTTGTCATTGTTTATCCAATCTCTTGCTTTTATTCACAATACCCATGTTCTGTGAATATTTTTTGTTTTGATTTTCTGCTAAGGCTTAAAAAAAAGTGCTTATCCAGAATTTTTCATGGAAATTAGGAAGATTTTGATGCTCTGGTTCCAGTTAATATGTATTTCCTGTAATTTAGAGCATTCAAGTTTGTGTCATGTGCCCACATGAAGATGAGGGTGTGAATGTAGATCTGTCAGATTTGCCAATCCACCTGCAAAGGCAGGTGGGTTGGCAAAGTTTCTAGGTATTTACTCTGTATTTCTGTGGAGTTCATACTGAGCATTTTCAACTTGCTAACTATTTGTACCCTTACTCTTTTTCTTTAATACCTAGTTTAGAACTTCACACTTCAGCTCCTCCTCCACATGCTTCTTATACATTTCACACTTGTAAATGAATACCAAAACTTCTTCTAAAATAATGGTTTTTAATGTTCCAATGCCTAAATTTTGAAAGATACAATGCAGTGCTCATAAATCAACATGACAACTTTTTGAACTCCATTTCTATTTTTATATGTGAATACTTAGATTTTTTTTTAGCTTGTTCTCAACTAGTCTTAGCACATGAGGCGATAATTTAATATAGCTACTACAACCTTGTCAATAATGTATAACATTTTTGTGTTGCTGGAGATTGGGATTTTACTGTGCTGTACGGTAGCTAACTATTAATGGTCCATATTCAAGGTCTGTTTGATACAATAATTTCCTTCCAAAATTCTTATTTTTGATTCATGTCAATTATCTTGTTATTGACTTTGATCTGGGTCTTGTGATGTTGTTCTTGCATTCATGTAATTTAGTAACATTAGGGCTCTGTCATCACTCTGATCCTTCTGTAAAATCCCATTTTGCATTTGCTTTCCTGTTTTCTGTAAAATTAACTAAGCTCACCAAGATCTTACCTTAATAATATGTTGCATGCTATTAAATACTCCTGCCTGGTAGCCAGCAATTAAAGCAACTTCATTTATTTTCAGGGAGCAAGATGTTGGCATCCACCTATCTCTGGATGAGTTCCTTGCGCGCCACACAAGCGAGGATGACGATAGCTTCCAGCAGATCATGGAGGATGCCAAACAAAAGTTCATGCTTAGGGTGAGGTGTAAACATGAATATTAAATTCATATTAGTATTTAATTTGTTTCAGACAGTTTGTTCTTGAGTAGGTCATTAGATTTAGGCCATTAGTTTAAAAACAAACCTACAATTTAGTTATTGCTCGTGTTCATCTGTATGCCAATCTCGAGTCAGACATAAATTGCAGGCTGCATCTCCCAAGAAGGGGAGGGAGGCTGATAGCAAGACACCCCTTCAACTCTTACACACACATCATATCACAAAATTTAGAATGTCAAGTTTCAATTAGTCATGCACATTTTGTGGCACAAATTCAACACCATATCAGTAATTTTTTACTTTTTTCAACATTGGTTTCAATTTTTCATAACAAAACTCTGAACTCCATCATATATTTTAATTCTTCCTCTGAACACAACTTGTTTGCTTGATACTTCTGAAGGTTATTGCCTTGCCCATAATGCATCTATTTTGATGCTTTGTAGCTCAAATTTAAGTAGATCATCATTTGATTTCCACTTCACTTTTTCTCCACAATATCTTAGTTATCCGAGTGGTGGCCAGCCACTGTAGCTGAATGTTGTAAATTCAAGCTCCGGCAAGGACATTGCAGTTATGTGGCAATTGGCACTTTCATTTTCTGTGTCAGGTCAACATCACTTGGCCACCCTCCTAATTAGCGGGAAACGGCTGTACGCCTGTACATATAGGTAACATCAAGTAATTTCTCAGTTCTTAACTCTATATTTACAACCTTTATTATGGTTTTACTTTCAAAAGCAAATTTATCATTAGCTACTGCATGAATTTAAACTTAACATAGCTCATAATAATGAACAACATTATGTGCAAAGAGGTAGATACATGAACTTTGCATATCACTTCCTATATGAAGGTCACACAGTGGTATGGCCTTGGCACACATTGGTCACACTGACACTTTACTGAAACCTTTTCTGGGGCTAAATCATTTAATAAATTTTAAATGTGCATCATTGCATTGGTAATTTGGAACTGTAGATAATTGTGCCAACAAAATTATACATTTTATCGAGTATTCCAGCCAGAGGAAAGGTCTTGCTTGTAAGCCCAATGTGAACCCAGTGCTGCAAAGTCACCTAATATTACTGTAATTACTTATAGCTAATACGGAAATTTTATCACTGCATGGCTGTAATTAATGACCACTTTAGAGGATCTATGGGCTAAGGGCTCACAAATGTGCCTGTGGCTTTGTTGTCAACACTATAACATAAAATGGAAAAGTTGCTACTTTGGGTGTTAGTAATTGTCAACACATTTACTTGCAATCATTTGGTTCCCAAGTAAGTTAAATATGTAGATATTCAAGGTGAATCCAGTCAACCTTGCATTGCTGTTAATAAGCCTTCTTAGTATTGGATAATTTTTGATGGTTGTTTGAACAGTCACGTGTCATTTTATTACATTTCAACACCATAGTATATATATATTTTATATTCAGTATCTTTGTTTTTCCTCCCTCAGAAAGCATGGATGTTCAAAGCCGAGGCAAAGCACAATGAAATGTATGCTCCCGACCTGACTATGAAGGCTCTCCCATCTAACGAGCATGAGGCCAGAGCAATTGAGAAGGCAGAGCAGGCCAAGCCTCTTTCTGTTGAGAACTGGAAGTACAAAACATTCAATTCCATAATGTATGTGCCTGATGGTAAGTGGGGGGATCACTTTGGTTCCGTCTAGTAACCCTGTGAACTCTAATCTCTAAGGTAATGTCAACTGAAGTGGGATGGTCCTGAATAGCCTCAGACCTTTGATCACTTCTACTGCTTGGCTTGGCCTTGTTGGTGGTGGTACTCACCATGAAGTGGCATGTGTCTTGCAGAGTAACGTACAATAATTTGGTTTCATTAAAGATCAACTAATGCTTGTTTAAACGTTAGAAGAATTTATTACTACACATGATCAAAAAATTCCATCTTCTCTCCGTTTTTCCTAGATCAACCTTTTTCTTTTCCCAGAAACATTGCAGTGCCATAAATGCATATTCTTATTTTGTCCCCAATGCTGTATTTGCATAGTTACATCTAGCTCGGTCCCTCAATTAATATTTCCCCAAAGGAATGTGACGTCACCCACCTCTAACCACTCCCGCCAACACCTGGCACTCCTCCCTTCCCTGGGTTGCTTCTCTCGTGTGCGTCCTGAGGTCTCGCCGGTTCCGAGAGCGGTTACCCGACCTGCGACGTAACCTTTGTCGCCACCGGCTCGATCTACACCCGTCTCGCCACCTCACCCACCCCAACACTACTTCCTGCACCAGCACAACACCCACAAACCAATATCGGACACTCACATTATTAAAAATGGATACAAACGGCATTGGTCAGAAACGAATAGAACTAAAATACTTCCTCCAATGACACAATCACATCGCCTTGCTCCATGAAACCAAACTTAAACAAAAATACAAGTTGCCCAAGTTTGTTAGATATTTGACACAACCTCACTACTTTCCCAACGATGACGATATCGACGAACTCATTGCACTGTACGTCTCAAAAATCGTAACTTCACGAACACAACTTCACACATTCTCGCAAACCTAATCTGGACAACACACTGATGTGCAATCGGTAGTCATTCAAATCCACCAGTAACAATACAATCCATTCAACATTCACATCCCTCTATCCAGCTCATGTCAACCGCAGCAAACCTTTACTTGGACTATCCCAATGACACCCTGACACTTTTGCCCTAGGTGATTCCAGCGCACACAACTCCTGGCTTACCACACAAAACACTGTCCAGGTAGGTAAAGTCCTCATTGACCAACTAAATACACTGATCAGATTAAATTACATACAAACTCCCACTTTCAAGCCTTTCAATTCTGACGCTCATCAGACATCTTCGGGCTTCTCATTTTGGTCGCCCAATCCCTCCCCTGGCATCTGTTATGTTCACGGGCCGCACGGAGTCACGGCCCAACCGCGCGGGTGAACATCCTCATTTCCCTTCAGACTCCCCTCTTTTTCACCCATCACTATCTCTCCTTTCCTCCCCAGCCTGATTAGCTTAACTTTTATTTACCTCATCTGCATCTTATGTTTAGTTCAAATTTCCTTTAACTTGTCTCAGACTCCTTCTTAAGAACTCTCCTAATCGTCGTTGCTCACAAACACACACATCCACACGCATGCTCACACACAGACACGCAAACTCAAACATACACATACCGGTTCTAACTATTCTCCTTTCGGGTGGCATATAACAGCCAAGTTGCGCTCTTTCATTCATGCAACCTTTTTCTACGACTATTCCTTCTTCTTTCCATTCTTGCTGTTCTCATGCGTGAAATTCCCTACACCTTGTGTAGAACTCATGCATGGGATCCTCGTTATCTGTCTCTTCTTGATCTTCACCCTCAGTAGGTGTTGGAGCGCGTAGCCCGGCACCTTAAGGACTACTACGGATCCTTGGGGCTCTGAAGCAGGGTAGGTAGTGTGTTATTCCTCCTTACTGCCACCCGGGGAGTGCTGGGACTATATGACCTCAGCACCTTAGGAGTTCCCGTACCTCCTGTGGCACTCTTACAAACCATAGGTGTTCGCCTCGTAAATTGCTTTGACTTTGAGCAGTAGTTAACCTAACTGGAACATTCAAAGAAGAAAAACTGAGACTTTCTTGTTGCAGCACTGTTTGCTAATTTGACATTCGGCGCCAGAAGGACTAGAAAGCCTCGTCACTCTAAGCTAGAGTGTGTGAGAGGAGGAAGCTGCGAGTTAATGTTGTTAAAAGTTAAATAATGATATGTTCGATGAACGACGATGCGATCGGAATCAGTGTCTGCCTTTATGAAGAATATCTTTGGGGTGGATTGATAATTATTCATTTTATAGTTCATTAAAACTTTATTATAGTATTTCATTATTTATTATTTCTTGTGCTCTATTATTTATCTCTACCCTTCTTTCATGGTGATGAATTTTGCATTGTTTATTATTTATCAAGGTTGGTGGAGACTAGGTGACCTAGGAAATGGGGGGTACTCGTGGAACTCCCGGGACTTGGGGGACCCAGGGTTCCGGGAACCCGGGAGACTTGGAAGACCAGGGCAATTTGGGGGACCCACTTGGACCCTTCTGGAGCCCTTTGGGACACTCATGAGACCCTTTGGGACCCTTTGAGAATTTGTGGGACCCTCTCGAGACGCCTGTAAATCCTGGAACCTCTACTCCCCCCTCTCAACGCTGTAAAACCCATACACAGAGGAATGTATTTCTGTGGAGTGCTTATGCAAAGAAATTGATTGATACAGTCCACAGCATTGCTGACGCAGAGGGGGAGAGCTGCGTCGAGGCTGGTCGAGGTGCGTCGAAATCAGTCTTAACATGTTGAGGCAAGTCGAGTTGGGTGCGACGAGCCGAGACTGGCCGAAATGATTCGAGACAAATCGAGATGAGCTGAGACGATGGTACCCGGGGAGCTCGGGGGACCCAGGGACTTGGGTTACCCTCTCGCGCTCATCGGGCTCTTTTGAGACCCAAGGGTCCTCTGCCTCCCCCCCTCCCCCTCACACACACCTCTCCCACCCTAAAATGCTTGAGTAGAAAAATTAGTTATTGCAGTCCCACAGGGTTACCGGAGTAGAGGGGGAGAGCCGCATCAAGGCAGGTCGAGATCAGTCGAAACCTGTCGAGAAAAGTGAAGTTGGGCGCTACTAATCGAGACTGGTCGAAATGAGTCAAGACAAGCACGGATGAGCTGAGACGAGGGGACTCGAGGGACCCGGGAGGCTCTGAGGACCCGGCCGGGGACTTGGGTTACCCTCCGCGACCCATCGGGCTCTTTTGGAACCCGAGGGACCTCTGCCCCACCCCCACCTATCCCTCTTAAACAATAAGTGTGATTTTAATAATCAGAACAGTTTTTCAGACCATGACGAATGCCCTTCTTCGCAAGCCACAATTTTTGTCATCGTGAACAATGCTAATGTATTTGTGCGAGAATTCCTTGCTGGTAATTGCGTGTATAAGTGTTTTTTCAGTCTGTGCTCGCTCGCGCGTGCACGGACCATTTGTAGTTTCTGTGGTTGACGTGGGCCGCGTAGCTATTAACCTTGTGATGCGTTGTGGTTGGAGTTGATCTAATCTATAAAACCGTGGATTTTGTACCAATTTCGACGATACTATCTGTTCGCACTGGCGTGCGTACATATTATTCTTGTTGTTCTGAGGGGTTGGAGGCGGGGATTCGTTTCATCTGAGTCTTTATCCTACCTGAAGTAATGAATTGTACTCTAACCGAACTAGACCGCGTAGCTGTTAACATTGTTTCGTTGCTGTCGGAGCATACTTTGTCCGTGTAGCCGTAAACCTTGTACCAGTCTCGACGATGCTATCTGTGTGCACTAGCGTGCATACATACTACTTTTAAAAATCTAAATGATTACAAGCGGAATTCCATTTCGTCAAAAAGTTTTTCTTGTGCGCACTAGCGTGCGTGTGACACGACTAAAATTTACAAAATGTTTCAACTTTTACAAAATTGTTTTCTCGCACACAGAGGTGTGCGAGCCTACTGGAATCCATGATCGTCGAGCCCTACGAGGGAGCCTGTTATGACTCACGTTGAGGCTCCGGCGGATATGAGGCTTAAATTAAATCCCTTTTCACCACCATTCCCTAAATCTACAGACATTACACCTATGCACAAGCAGTTGCACACTTTTTAATCTCTTGCAATGACTGATCATTGGAGCCAACACTGTCCAACAGAGTCACCCACCGGAAGTGTACGTGGAGGAGTTGAGGTTGCAATGAAGTGACAATGTGCTAAGGTGTGGACACCACTCGGCTCTTCGAGTAACGTGCATAGATTGTGGAACACCCCTCTCGAACTGTGTTTGCAGTGCCCGGGTGCGCCCGATAAGGTCGAACACGTCATGACGTCATGCGCCTAGTCATTGCATGCTCAATCATGATTTCGCGTCGTTACGTGATCTGTGGTAGCACCCGCGAGACGGGATAATTTCTTTCAGGGGTATACTACTCATATGGGAGCCTGTATCAGTCCTATCATTCAGTCTGAGCGACAGTCGTGGCAGACGGGGTTAGAGCTACGCAGCAGAAGCATCACCAACCTCCCTCTATTCATGTATATAATACGGTCCCTCAATTATTTTCCCCAACCTCTATGTGACGTCACCCTTCTCTAACCTCCTCTCCCAGAGCACCACCCAAGCCGGGCTCGTGAGGTAGCGCTTGCTGGGGCTATGCAGCGTAGTGTGGTCTACGACAACACTCGCTTCACCAGCAACCCCTTCGTGAGGGCCCTCAACCAGGCCACCGTCATGGAGGCCTCTGCCGTGCAGGCTATCAAGAAGGAGGGCAGGATAGGAGTCGATGGTGGGTGGGGGCGAGGACTACGCTTTTGGGTAGTGGAGGAGACTATACTTGGTGGGATGTCTTGCACGCAGGTTAGGATAGCTAGTACAATAAAGGGGATTAGCAGCGAATGCTGACGTATTATTTTGCTTGGTGATGTTCGAGAATATCTATCGAAACTTCAGGTCGGCAAAAGATCGAATATTTTCATGGAAGTATTTATCACTAAGAGATTGGTATGTAACTAGAACAAGTCATGAGATCAACAGAGGCATTTTAAATACCCACTGCGAGGGTAGAATGACATAAATTCCCAGCTTTGAATCTTCGCATGCGTATTTGGATCGATTGTTATTTTTGATTTTGTTTACATTATAAAATAGCCAAAGAGATTGTAAAATGATATGCGACTACAGATTTTTGGAATAGGTAAGTTATAGTTAGTGAGTGAAGGTAATGAGATGTTCGAGAAATGAACATGCGATCGGAATCCGTGTCCGCCTAAATGGTGCGTTATTAACAGAGTTTGGTGGCGTTTCAAGTACCTCTGCTCTTATGTCAAGAAGGCTGAACTTGTGGAAACACACAATCATTTCTCTTCAGACTCTCCTCTTCTTTGCCACCTTGTACTATATTATAAATCCTGTTATCCACCATTCTGAATTGACTTGACTTTCATCTATCTCATTTGCATCTTTTATTTTGTTCACATTTTCTTGAATTTATTTCTAGTTTCCTCTTGACCACTTTCTCAGTAGCCGTTTCACGCCGGTCCTGAAAAGACTTCAGAATGAACTGTCAGAACTATAAGTCTCAAAGCCCAACGAGTAGGGTGGTATCTTTTCCTCTTTCGGCCGACTTAACTGTCGAATTGCAGTTTTTCTGTCAAGCAACTTTTGTTACGAACTTTGAATACCATTAAGGTTATTAGAAGAGTTCAAGGTGGCGCAAGGTAGTAATGATGACAAGATATTTTATCATATTATTTTGAATAATGTAACAATATCAAGTAAACGGGGTACTTCTCAAACGAGCATGAGTAATGATTGTGATACTATAAAAAGCGAATGTATGAGGACATAGTTAAGTTCTGTAGGAGGATAGTTAAGTACAATAAAGTTGATTGCAGTTCACAAAAAAACAGAAGAGAAGACTCACCCTGTGAAGGAAAGCACGCAAAAATTGTAGACACAAACCTCAAATGCAATATTACACGCATTTACATATGAAAGTATTTAAGACGTTAATTATTATGATCTAGCAAAGTCTCACACTGAGTTAACAACAACCTATGGAACACCTAAATTTGCCTCACTTATAGAACAGGGATAACCAGCTTCGGTCGCTGTTCTAATGTGGCTTACCTCCTCCCGTGCTGTCCTGAGGTTGCAATGATGTAGTGATACCCCAATTCCCCAACTTGTCCGAACGATTTAAAAATCTCCCCGAAGGTGTGGGCCTTGCTTTATGTGTAGGAATGATCCTCTAATGAGGGAACAACTCTACAGTTTGTAACTGTGAGGGGGCGTGTTATCCCAAATCCTTGAACCTCATTGGCATATAAGTAAATTTAGCCGTTATGTCAAAACATAGACCCCGCCCATAATTTGTTACAACTTAAAGGCTACCATGGGCTACGGGAGTGAAACCTGGCCCCTCTTCGTTATCGAATCCCGGCCCCAAATTGCTGGCTTGCTTACTTTTGACAGACAGGCCCAAATGACACAGGTTTGTCGACGTCTCTCGGTCAGGTAATCTAATCTGTGAGCAAACTGGTGAGCTAACAAAATAGAAACACTTTCGAGGGTGATGGAAAAGAAAAGCCTACATTGTCTCTCGCACAGTGAGAAAGACTCTAGCTTTACGGGAATGTCTGAATAGACATTGAGACAGCTATATATCTGCTGTCTGAGGTTGATCATAACACTTTTTGCTATGACTCACCTCCTTTTCCTTCTTTACATTCATGCTGTTCTCATGTGTAAGATTCTCTACAATGAATGCAGATATCATGCATGAGATCCCCTCTTCCTGTCTCTTCATCTTCCCACTTGACAGATGTTAGGCCGCATTGCTCTCTCGGTCCTTTAAGGACGACAACGAATCCTTGGGGCTCTGGAGCAGGGTTGGTTGACATATATCGTTCCTTGCTGCCACCAGGGGAGGGCTGGATCCTGGAATCATATGGCCCAAACCGCACCGTAGGAGTTACTGTACCTCCTGGGGCTGCCCTTCATAACTATGACCGTTGCAACGTAAAGGATATTGACTTTGCACAGTAGTGAACCCAATAATTTTTATCCAATCTAAAATTTGTTCATTACTTTATGCAGTACTAGTTGCTACAAGAGTCCTTTTTCGACCTAGTGTAATACAGTGTAGAATACTCTATGCATACGAAACAAAAAACCTGTATTTGCTGTTACTGATTACAAGTTGTTGAAAGATTTCATAATCTCGCGCCAAGTAAATTCTAGAGTGTTACATGGACGTTCGGTGCCACACTGCCAGTAGATCGCTGACTACACTGCGTTCGAAAGCCTCGTCATTCTAATATAACGAAAACATAGGTTTAATCTAGATTGACGAAAGGGTGAAAGGTGTTTGGTGCACTGACGAGTATAATGAGCTGTAGGACATGGGGCATGGAAGCAAAGAGACTTTAATGGGGGGGTCATTTTCCCAACTGTGCTCAACAGGGAAAAAACGTTGGGGACAAACACGGACGAGAAAAGTAGGTTGAATGTTGTCGAGATTCAAGGTTTCAGTGGCATAGTTGGAGTGACTCTAAGAGATAGGATCAATAATGACATTGTTCGTATAAGAACGGGAATAGTAGGAAGTTGGAGGACAGAGTTAATTCACGTGTTCTAATGTGGTTGGTATACTTAGTGAAGTCAGATGATGGAAGATCGGTGGTAAGGGCGATGGTAGCTGAGGCGACTGTGCGTAGGCCTAGATGAAAACAGAATTTTAGAAGGATGGATGACGGGAAGCTGGTCTTGAGGAAGAGAGATCAATGCAAAGATTTAGAGAGAGCGTGCAATGGATAAGTGTGAGCGGAGAAACGGGATAGAGGTGGGAGAAGGGGGAGATTCGGGTTGAGTTTAGACTGAATCACCCGAAAGAGATATGACCGGCAGCTAAACACAATTCTCACTGTCATGCACTCACACACATACCAAACCTGAGCCTTCTGACGCTGAAGGTTTCGGCCAGGACCCCGCAAAGGGTCTCCACCGTAAAGGTTTGAGAGGTCGCCTACCACGTTTCATCCACCAATTTTTACAATACCGCACCTTCAAGGTCAAGGTTGGCAACACAGTCTCCGTCATATCCGCAAGAAATCATATCCGCGCCCTCAGTGTCACTCTTTTTACCCTCAAAATCGATCAGGTAGCCGATATTCTTCTTTGAGACGGAAGACTGCTCTCATTACTATACGTTGACGACCTGCAAATAACAATTCATAACAATTCAACGTGAACTCCAGAAGTGCCTAAACCTAGTCGGGAACTGGGCTTATTACCTAAACGGATTCCGATTCTTGCCCTCTAAAACTAAAAGCATGCACTTAACCCTTGTGCCCGGCTTACACCTGAAACCAGCCCTAATGCTGCACAATACCCCTCTAGTATACGAAGAAACGATAAAATTCCTGGGTCTTGTGTGGGACCTTAAACTCACGTGGCGACGCCACATTGTAGCCCTGGCGACTCGATGCTTAAGGTCGACGGGACTTATCCAATCGGTAACATCCCTGAAGTTCGGTGCCGACACCGGAATGACGTTGTTAAGAGCAATAATACGATCGCGCATGGACTACGAAGCCGTTGTCTACGGTTCAGCAGCCAAAACTACTCTCGACTCTCTCTCGACCATCTCAAACAATGCTTTGCGTATCACAACCGGCGCGTTCCGCTCCACCGTAATCGAATCCCATAACGTGCTCGCTAACTAACTTCCGCTCCGGCGAGACAAACTTTCGCTACAATACTATTTTAAGACTAGAAGTCTAATCAACGACCCGGCAATCAGCCACATCACCAACATATTCGATAAGCGCCTTTTCGCGGCTAAAAAGAACATAAGCCCACCTTTTTCCCTTCGTGTGGACAACCGGCTGACCTCGCTAAACATCAATCGTAAAGCTATTGAGCCTACATTCTTCTACCGAATTCCTAAAATTAACACCAGCATGGATGATCAGCCCACCATCGGTCAACCTAGACCTGCAAGTGTACCCTAAAGCAACTACTCCAACTAACGCGTACCGCCAGGAATTCCTAAGACTACTCTAGGAAGAATATTTAGAGCACCGCCATTTATACACCAACGGCTCCAAAACCGCGGACGGAGTGGGAGCCGTCGCTGTGTGCGGGAACATCCCACTCTCAGCCACCCTCCCACAAGAGGCCTCCGTGTTCTCTGCGGAGCTCCACGCACTCGAACTAGCCTTCTCTATTGCCAAAACAGATCACTCCATCAAATACATCGTATTCTCAGACAGTCTGCGTGTCCTCACCTAGCTCAAGCCACTGCAGTACGAACATCCCGCTCTACGTTAAATGCAGCAAGATCTCTTTGTGATGTCCGAGACGGTCAGATAGTTGAATTCTGCTGGATCACCGGACACGCGGGAATAAGAGGAAATGAACTTGCGGACTCGCTTGCTAAACTGGCATCAACTCACCAAAAACAATTTTTTGCAATGCATTACCGGGACTGGTTCCCTATTATCAATTCCCATATAACATCCCGATGGGATGAAATGTGGCAACAGAGTGGACAAAAAATGTTTTCAGTCAAACCCTCAGTCGGAGAATGGGAAACAAAGTTCACCAACAGAAAAGACCAAGTGTTCATTAACCGCTTGTGCACGGGACACACGTGGATAACTCACAACCACCTGATGGATGTCGACCAAACGCG
>SDVV010001117.1:0-26955 GCA_016164225.1 Gammarus roeselii | reverse complement strand
AAACAACTAGAACACCTTAAACAACTTCAACACCTGAAACAACAAAAACAACTAAAACACCTAATACAACTAAAACATTTAAACAACTAGAACACCTAAACAACTAAAACACCTATAAATAACTAAAAACCCTACAACAACTAAAACAATTAAAACAACTAAATTAACTACAACAACTATAACACCTAAGAACAACTAAAACACCTATGAACAACTAGAACAACTATAACAACTATAACACCTAAAACAACTACTTCAACTAAGACACCTACAACAACTTAAACAACTAAAACAACTATAACAACTAGAACAACTAGAACAACTAAAACAGCTAGACCACCCAAAACAAATAAAACACCTACAACAACTAAAACAACTATAACAACTAAAACAACTAAAACAACTAGAACAACTAAAACAACCAAAACAACTAAACAACTACAACAACTGGAACACCTAAGCCAACTAAAACAATTAAAACAACTAGAACAACTAAACAACTAAACAACTAAATAAACGAAAACAACTAAAACAACTAAAACAACTAAAACAACTGAAACAACTATAACAACTACAACAACTAAAACAACTAAAAAACCTTAACCATCTAAAACAACTAGAACAACTAAAACAACTAAACAACTAAAACAACTAAAACAACTAAAACAACTAGAACAACTGAAACAACTTCAACACCTGAAACAACTAAAACACCTAAAACACCTAATACAACTGAAACATTTAAACAACTAGAACACCTAAACAACTGAAACACCTATAAATAACTGAAACCCCTACAACAACTAAAACAATCAAAACAACTAAAACAACTACAACAACTATAACACCTAAGAACAACTAATACACCTATAAACAACTAGAACAACTATAACAACTATAACACCTAAAACAACTACTACAACTAAGACACCTACAACAACTTAAACAACTAAAACAACTATAACAACTAGAACAACTAGAACAACTAAAACAACTAGACCACCCAAAACAAATAAAACACCTACAACAACTAAAACAACTATAACAACTAAAACAACTAAAACAACTAGAACAACTAAAACAACCAAAACAACTAAACAACTACAACAACTGGAACACCTAAGCCAACTAAAACAATTAAAACAACGACAACAACTAAAACAACTGAAACAACTAAAGAACTAAAACACCTATGACACCTAAAACACCTTAAACAACTATATCACCGAGAACAACTATAACAACTAGAACAACTAGAACAACTAAAACAACTAGAACAACTAAAACAACTATAACAACTAACACAACTAGAACAACTAAAACAACTTAATCAACTAGAGAACCTAAAACAACAAAAACTACTATAACAAATAAACAACTATAACAACTAAAACACCTAAAACACCTAAAACAACTATAACACCTAAACAACTAAAACAACTATAACAGCTATAACAACTAAAACAACTAATTCATCAAAACAACTTGAACAACTATAACACCTCAAACAACTAATACACCTGAAACAACTAAAACACCTAAAACACCTAATACAACTGAAACATTTGAAAAATTAGAACACATAAACAAATAAAACAACTAAAAACAACAACACCTACAACAACTAAAACAACTAAAACAACTAAAACATTTACAACAACTAAAACACTTAAATACAACTAAAACACCTAGAAACAATTAAAAAACTAGAACAACTAAACACCTGAAACAACTACAACAACTAAAACACCTAAAACAACTAAATCAACTAAGACAACTATAACAACTATAACAACTTAAACATCCAAAACAACTAGAACAACTAAAACACTTATAACAACTGAAACACCTACAACAACTAAAACACTTGAAAAAACTAAAACGCCTAAAACAACTAGAACAACTGAAACAACTAGAAACAACTAAAATCCCTTAAACAACTAAAACGCCTAAAAAACTAGAACGACTGAAACAACTAGAACAACTAAAACAACTAAAACAACTAAAACAACCATAACAACTGAAACAACTACAACAACTAAAACAACTAAAACAACTATAACACCCAAAACAACTAAACAACTATAACAACTAAAGCAACTATAACAACTAAAACAACTATAACAACTAAAACAACTAAAACAACTAAAACAACTAAACTCAAACACCTATAACAACTAAAACAACTTAAACAACTATATAAACTAAAACAACTATAACACATAGAACAGCTAAAACAACCAAAACAACTATTACACCTGAAATAACTTTAACAATTATAACAACTAAAACAACTAAACACCCAAAACACCTAGAACACCTTGAATAACTATACCACTTAAAACAACTAGAACAACTAGAAAAACTAAAAATAACTAAAACAACTAAAACAACTAGAAAAACTAAAACAATTATAACAACTAAAACAACTAAAACAACTAAAACAACTGAAACAACTATAACAACTACAACAACTAAAACAACTAAAAAACCTTAACCCACTATAACAACTAGAACAACTAAAACAACTAAAACAACTGAAACACTTAAAACACCTAAAAAACCTATAACAACTATAACACCTGGAACAACTAAAATAACTATAACAACTAAAACACCTAATACAACCAAAACATTTAAACAACTAGAACACCTGAACAACTAAACACTTTTAAACAACTAAACCCCTACAACAACTAAAACAATTAAAACAACTAAACAACTACAACAACTAAAACACCTAAGAACAACTAAAACACCTATAAACAACTAGAACAACACTAACAACTATAACACCTAAACCAACTACAACAACTAAAACACCTACAACAACTTAAACAACTAAAACAACTATAACAACTGGAACAACTAGAACAACTAAAACAACTAGACCAACTAGAACAATTAAAACACCTACAACAACTAACACAATTAAAACAACTTAAAAACCTAAAACAACTAGAACGCCTAAACAACTTAAACACCTATAACAATTAAACCACCTAAACAACTAAAACACCTTAAACAACTAAAACACCTGAAACAACTATAACACCTAGAAACCTAAAACGCCATAAACACCTATAACACCTAAAAAACTACTAAAACACAATAAACAACTATAACACCTAAAAAACTAAAATAACTAAAACAGCTAAAACAACTATAACACCTCAAACAACTATAACGCCTCAAACAACTACAACACCTAAAACAACTTAAACAACTAAAACAACTAGTACACCTAACACAACTAAAACAACTAAAACAACAATAACAACTATAACAACTAAAAAAACAAAACAACTAAAACAATAGAATTACTAAAACAACTAAAGCAACTGAAACAACTGAACACCTAAAACAACTAAAACAACTAAAATAACTATAACAACTAAAACATACTACAACAACTAAAATAACTATAAAACCTAGAACAACTATAACACCTAAAACAACTTTAACACATAAAACAGCTATCACACCTAAAACAACCATAACAACTAAAACTACTATAACAACTAAAAATAAAGACACTTAAAACAACTAAATCAAATATAACACCTAAAATAACTAAAACACCTGAAACAACTTAAAACACATAGAACAACTAAAACACCTAAAACACCTACAACAACTATAACACCAAAAAACAAATAAAATACCTGCAACAATTAAAACACCTAAAACAACTAAAACAACTAGAAACACCTAAAAACACCTGAAACACCTACAACAACTAAACACATAGAACAACTATAACAACTAAACAACTAAACAACTAAACAACTAAAACAACTAGAACAACTGAAACACCTCAAACAACTATAACACCTAAAACAACTATAACAACTAGAACAACTGTAACACCTAAAACAATTAAAATAACTAAAACAACGAAAACAACTAAACAACTAAAACGACAATAACAACTAAAACAACTAAAACAACTAGAACAACTAAAAAACCTTACCAACTAAAACAACTAAAACAACTAATACAACTAAAACACCTATAACACCAATAACACCTAAAACAAATATAACACCTACAACAACTAAACCAACTATAACAAATAAAACAACTAGAACAACTATAACAACTAAAACAACTGAAACTCCTACAACAACTAAAGTACCTGGAACAACTAAAACACCTAAAACACCTAATACAACTAAAATATTTAAACAACTAGAACACCTAAACAACTACAAATTCTATAAACAACTAAAACACTTACAACAACTAAAACAATTAAAACAACCACAACAACTACAACAACTAAATCAACTAAAACAACTAAACAACTATAACAACTAAAACAACTGAAACACCTGCACAACTTAAACACTTATAACAACTAAAAAACTAGAACAACTATATTAACTAAAACAAAAACAACTAGAACAACTAAAACACCTAAAAAAACTATAACACCTTAAACAACTATAACACCTAGATGAACTAAAACACCTACAACAACTATAACACCTAAAACCACTAAAAATCCTATAACACCTATAACAACTAAAAATAACTAAAACAACTAAAACAACTATAACATCTTAAACAACTAAAACACCTAAACAACTTAAACACCTATAACAACTAAAACAACTATAACAACTATATTAACTAAAACAACTAAAACACATAGAACTACTAGAACAACTGAATCATCTAAAACACCTGAAACAACTATAACAACTATAGCAACTAAAACAACTAAAACACCTAACAGGACTAGAACACCTAAACAACTAAAACAACTGAACAACTATAACACCTAAAACAACAAAAAACAACTATAAAAACTAAAATAACTAAGCAACTAAAGAGATAAAACAAATGGAACACCTACAACAATTAAAACAACTTGAACAACTAAAATAACTAACACAACTTAACAACTACAACAACTGAAACACCTAAACCAACTAAAACAACCAAAACAACCATAACAACTAAAACAACTAAAACAACTAAACAACAAAAACACCTACAACACCTAAAACACCTTGAACAACTATATAACCTAAAACAACTAAAACAACTAGAACAACTAAAACAACTAAAACAACTGTAACAACTAGAACAACTAAAAAACTAAAACAACTATAACAACTAGAACAACTAAAATAACCTAAACAACTAGAGAACCATAAACAACTAAAACAACTAAACAACTAAAACAACTATAACAACTAAAAAACCTAAAACACCTAAAACAACTATAACACCTAAACAACTTAAACATCAATAACAACTATAACAAATAGAAAAACTAAACAATTAAAACAACTAGAACAACTAAAACAACTAAAGCAACTGAAACAACTGAACATCTAAAAAAACTAAAACAACTAAAACAACTAAAATAACTATAACAACTAAAACAACTAAAACAACTAAAACAACTAGAACAACAAAAAACACCTTAAACAACTATAACACCTAGAACAACTATAACAACTAGAACAACTGTAACACCTATAACAACTAAAACAACTATAACAACTAAAACAACTAGAACGACAATAACAACTATAACAACTAAAACAACTTAAACAACTAAAACAATTAGAACAACTAAAAAACCTAACCAACTAAAACAACTAAAACAACTAATACAAATTAAAACACCTATAACACCTATAACGCCTAAAACAAATATAACACCTAGAGCAACTAAAACAACTATAGCAACTAAAACAACTAAAACAACTAGAACAACTAAAACAACTGAAACACATACAACAACTAAAAAACCTGAAACAACTAAAACACCTAAAACACCCAATACAACTAAAACATTTAAAAACTAGTATACCTAAACAACTACAACTTCTATAAACAACTATAACACCTACAACAACTAAAACAATTAAAACAACCACAACAACTAAATCACCTATAACAACTAAAACAAATATAACAACTAAAACAAATATAACAACTAAAACAACTAAAACACCTAAACAACTAAACAATTAAAACAACTATGACACATAAAACAACTAAAACAACTATAACAACTAAAACAACTGAACAGCTAAAACACCTAAAACAAATGGAACACCTACAACAACTTAAACAACTTGAACAACTAAACTAACTAAAACAACCAAAACAACTAAAACAACTAACAACTACAACAACTGAAACACCTAAGCCAACTAAAACAACTAAAACAACGAAAACAACTTGAACAACTAAAACAACTAAAGAACTAAAACACTTAAAACACCTATAACACCTTAAACAACTAGATCACCTAAAACATCTAAAACAAATTGAACAACTAGAACATCTAAAACAACTATAACAACTAAAACAACTAAAATAACTAAAACAACTAGAACAACTAAAACAACTAAAACAACTATAACAACTAAAACAACTAAAACAACTAAAACAACTAGAACAACTAGAACAACTAAAACAACTAAAACAATTTAAGCAACTAGAGAACCTAAAACAACTAAAACACCTATAACAACTGAAACACCTACAACAACTATAACACTTAATACAACTAGAACACCAAAAACAACTAGAACAACTAGAACAACTAAACAACTATAACACCTTAAACAACTAAAATCCCTGAAAAAACTATAACAACTAAAACAACTAAAACATCTAGAACAACTAAAGCAACAGAAACAAGTAAAATATTTATATCACCCAAACAACTAAAACAACTATAACAACTAAAACAACTGAAACAACTAAAACAACTAAAACAACTATAACAACTAAAACAACTATAACAACTAAAGCAACTAAAACAACTATAACAACTATAACACCTAAAACAACTATAACACCTACAACAACTAAAACATCTAAAACAAATATAAACAACTAAAACAACTTTAACAACTACAACAACCAAAGCAATTATAACAACTAATACAACTAAAACAACTAAAACAACTATAACAACTAAAACAACTATAAAAACTAGAACACCTAAAACAACCTAAAACAACTACAACACCAGTAACAACTATAACAACTGAAACAACTAAAACAACTAAAACACCTAAAACAACTTTAACAACTAGAACAATTAAAACACCTAAAACAAATAAACAACTATAACAACTATAACAACTAAAACACCCAAACAACTTAAACACCTATAACAACTAAAAAAACTAGAACAACTATATTACCTAAAACAACTAAAATACCTATAACAACTATAACAACTAAAGCAACTAAAACACCTGAAACAACTATAACAACTATAGCAACTAAAACAACTACAACAACTTAAACACCTAAAATGACTAGAACACCTAAAACAACAAAACAACTAAACAACTAAACAACTATAACACCTAAAACAACTAAAACAACTATAACAACTAAAACAACTGAACAGCTAGAACACCTAAAACAAATGGAACGTCTACAACAACTAAAACAACTTAAACAACTTAAACAACTAAAACAACTAAAACACCTAAAACACCTAATACAACTAAAACATTTAAAAACTAGAACACCTAAACAACTACAACTTCTATAAACAACTAAAACACCTACAACAACTAAAACAACTAGAACCACTAAACAACTAAAACAATTTAAGCAACTAGAGAACCTAAAACAACTAAAACAACTATAACAACTAAAACACCTAAAACAACTAAAACACCTACTAACAACTAAACAACTTGAACAACTGAAACACCTGAAACAACTACAACAACTAAAACACCTAAGACAACTAAATCAACTAAAACCACTATAACAACTAAAACAACTAAAACATCCAAAACAACTAAAACAACTAAAACACCTATTACAACTAAAACACCAACAACAACTACAACTCCTATAACAACTTGAACAACTAAAACTACTAAAAGAACTCTAACACCTTAAACAACTAAAATCCCTAAAAAACTATAACAACTAAAACAACTAAAACATCTAGAACAACTAAAGCAACAGAAACAAGTAAAACATTTATAACACCCAACAACTAAAACAACTATAACAACTAAAATAACTAAAACAACTGTAACAACTAAAACAACTATAACAACTAAAGCAACTAAAACAACTAAAACAACTAAAACACCTATAACAACTATAACACCTACAACAACTAAAACATCTAAAACAAATATAAACAACTCAAACAACTTTAACAACTACAACAACCAAAACAATTATAACAACTAATACAACTAAAACAACTAAAACAACTATAACAACTAAAACAACTATAACAACTATAACAACTATAACAACTATAACACCTATAACACCTAAAACAACTTTAACAACTAGAACAATTGAACAACTAGAAAACCCAAACAACTTAAACACCTATAACAACTAAAACAACTAAAACAACTATATAACCTAAAACAACTAAAATACCTAGAACAACTATAACAACTAAAACATCTAAAACACCTGAAACAACTATAACAACTATAGCAACTAGAACAACTACAACAACTTAAACACCTAAAATGACTAGAACACCTAAAACAACTAAACAACTAAACAACTATAACACCTACAACAACTAAAACAACTATAACAACTAAAACAACTGAACAGCTAGAACACCTAAAACAAATGGAACACCTACAACAACTAAAACAACTTAAACAACTTAAACAACTAAAACACCTACAACAACTAAAACAATTAAAACAACCCCAACAACTACAACAACTAAATCACCTAAAACAACTAAAACAAATATAACAACTAAACAACTAGAACACCTAAACAACTTAACGCATATAACAACTAAAACAACTAGAACAACTGTATTAACCATAACAACTAAAACACCTATAACAACTAAACAACTAAAACAACTAAAACACATGAAACAACTATAACAACTATAGCAACTAAAACAACTACAACAACTAAAACACCCAAAATGACTAGAACACCCAAAACAACTTAAACAACTAAACAACTTTAACACCTAAAACAACTAAAACAACTAAAACAACTATAACAACTAAAACAACTGAACAGCTAAAACACCTTAAACAAATGAAACACCTACAATAACTAAAACAACTTGAACAACTAAAACAACTAAAACAACTAAAACAACTAAAACAACTAAACAACTACAACAACTGAAACACCTAAACCAACTAAAACCACTAAAACAACGAAAACAACTTGAACAACTAAAACAAAAAATGAACTAAAACACCTGAAACACCTAAAACACCTTAAACAACAATATCACCTTAAACAACTAAAACAAATTGAACAACTATAACAACTGAAACAACTATAACAACTAAAACAACTAAAACAACTAAAACATCTAGAACAACTAAACAACTAAAACAATTTAAGCAACTAGAGAACCTAAAACAACTAAAACAACTATAACAACTAAATCACCTAAAACAACTAAAACACCTACCAACAACTAAAAAACTTGAACAACTGTAACACCTGAAACAACTAGAACAACTAATACAACTAAAACAACTAAAACAACTATAACAACTAAAACAACTATAACAACTAAAACAACTATAAGAACTAAAACACATAAAAACACCTAAAACAACTACAACACCAGTAACAACTATAACAACTGAAACAACTAAAACAACTAAAACAACTAAAAAACCTAAAACAACTTCAACAACTAGAACAATTGAAGCACCACAAACAACTTAACAACTATAACAACTATAACAACTAAAACACCCAAACAACTTAAACACCTATAACAACTAAAACACATGAAACAACTAAAACACCAAAAAACAACTAAAACACCAAAACAACTTTAACACCTAAAACAACTAAAACAACTATAACAACTAAAACAACTGAACAGCTAGAACACCTAGAACAAATGGAACACCTACAACAACTAAAAACAACTTAAACAACTAAAACAACTAAAACAACTAAAACAACTAAACAACTACAACAACTGAAATACATAAACCAACTAAAACAACTGAAACAACGAAAACAACTGAAACAACTATAACAACTATAACAACTAATAAACTAAAACACCTAAAACACCTTAAACAACTATATAACCTAAAACAACTGAAACAACTAGAACAACTAAAACAACTAAAACAACTATAACAACTAAAACAAATAAAACCACTAAAACAACTAGAACACCTAAACAACTAAAACAACTTAAAAAACTAGAGAACCTAAAACAACTAAAACAACTAGAACAACTAATAACAACTATAACAACTACAACATCGAAAACACCTAAAACAACTCTATCACCTAAACAACTAATACAACTATAACAACTATAGCAACTAAAACAACTAATACAACTGAAACAACTTGAACAACTATAACACCTACAACAACTAAAACACCTGGAACAACTGAAACACCTGAAACACCAAATACAACTGAAACATTTGAACAACTAGAACACATAAACAAATAAAACAAATACAAACAACTACAACACCTACAACAACTAAAACAACTACAACAACTGAAACACCTACAACAACTAAAACACCTAAAAACAACTAAACAACTTGAACAACTATAACACCTGAAACAAATACAACAACTAAAACACTTAAAACAACTAAATCAACTAAAACAACTATGACAACTATAACAACTAAAACATCCAAAACCACTAAAACAACTAAAACCCCTATAACAACTAAAACACCTACAACAACTAAAACACTCAAACAACTATAACACCTGAAACAACTAGAACAACTATAACAACTTAAACAACTAAAACATCTTAAACAACTAGAACACCTAAAAAAACTAGAACAACTAAAACAACTACAACAACTAAACAACTAAACATCTAAAACAACCATAACAACTAAAACAACTACAACAAATAAAACAACGAAAACAACTAGAATAACTAAAACAACTATAACAACTAAAACAACTAAAACAACTAAAACAACAGAAACAAATAAAACAACTATAACACCCAAAACAACTATAACAACTAAAACAACTAGAACAACTATAACAACTAAAACAACTATAACAACTAAAACATCTATAACAACTAAAGCAACTAAAGCAACTAAAGCAACTAAAGCAACTAATAAAACTAAAACACATAAAACAACTATAACACCTACAACATTTAAACATCTGAAACAACTAAAAACAACTAAAACAACTAAACCACTTTAACAACTACAACAACTAAAACAACTATAACAACTAAAACAACTAGAACACCTATAACAACTAAAACAAATATAACAACCAAAACAACTATAACAACTAAAACAACTAGAACACCTATAACAACTAGAACAACTATAACAACTTGAACAACTATAACAACTAAAACAACTATAACAACTAAAACAACTATAACAACTAAAGCAACTAAAGCAACTAAAACAACTAAAACAACTAGAACAACTAGAACAAATAAAACAACTGAAACACCTAAAACAACTAAAACAACTAAAAAACAAATAAAACAACTAAACATCTCAACAACTAAAACACCTATAACACCTAAACAACTAGAACACCTAAAACAACTACAACACCTAAAACAACTTGAACATAAAACAACTTAAATACCTAACACAACTAAAACACCTGAATCAACTGTAACATCTAGAACAACTACAAACAACTATAACGCCTATAACACGTGAAACACCTAGAACAACTATAACACATAAAACAACTAAAACAAACTATAACAACTTAAAGAACTAAAACGACTAAAACAATTAAACAAATAAAACAACTAAAACACCTAAAACACCTAAAACAACTAAAATGCCTTAACAACTAAAACACCTAGAACAACTAAAACACCTGCAACAACTGAAACACCTAAAACCACTAAAAAACCTACAACACACGTTACACCTTCAACACCTATAACAACTAAAACAACTAAAACAACTATAACAACCAAACAACTAAATTACCTAAAACTACTAAAACACCCATAACAACTTAAACAACTATAACACCTAAAACAACAAAAACAACATAAACAACTATAACACCTAAAACAACTAAAACGACTAAACAACTAAAACACATACAACAACTAAAATACCTTCAACAACTAAAACACTTAGAACAACAAAAAACACCTAAACTAACTATAACAACTAAACAACTATAACAACTACAGTAAACACCCTTAAACGACTAAAACACCTAAAAAACTGGAACAACTGAAACAACTAGAACAACTATAACAACTAAAACAACTACAACACCTGAAACAACTAAAACAACTATAACAACTATAACAACTAAAACAACTAGAACAACTAAAACAACTAGAACAACTAAAACAACTAAAACTCTAAAACAAACTGAACAACTATAACAACTAAAACAACTAGAACAACTATAGTAACTAAAACAACTATAACAACTAAAACAAATAAACAACTAAAACAATTACAACAACTAGTACAACGAAAACAACTTAAACAACTATAACCACTAAAACAACTATAACAACTAAAACAACTAAAACAACTAAAACAACTAAAACAACTAAAACAACTATAACAACTAAAACAATTAGAACAATAAAAAACAACTAAAACAACTAAAACAATTACTACAAATAGAACAACTTAAACATCTAAAACAACAAAACAACTAAAAAACTAAACAACTAAAACAACTAAACAACTCAAACAACTAGATCACCTAAAACAACTAAAAAATCAAAACAAGTGAAACAACTAAACAACAATAACAACTAAAACATCTTAAACAACTAAAATACCTTGAACAACTTAACACCTGGAACACCTATAACACCTGAAACAACTGAAACACCTAGAACAACTATAACACCTAAAACAACTAAAACAATTACAACAGCTGAAACAACTATAACAACTAAAACAACTGAAGTACCTTAAACAACCAGAACACGTGAAACAATTATAACACCAAAAACACCTAAAACAACTAGAACACCTAAAACAACTAAAACACCTGCAACACCTATAACACCTAAGACAACTAGAACACCTGAAACAACTTAAACACATAAAACAACTAAAACAACTATAACAACTAAAACTACTTAAACAACTAGAACAACTAGAACAACTGAAACAACTGAAACAACTAGAACAACTAAAACAACTAAAACAACTGGAACAACTATATCCCCTAAATCAACTAAAACAACTAGAAAAACTAAAAAACTATAACATCTATAACAACTAAAACAACTGAAACAACTATAACAACTATAACAACTAAAACAACTACAACAACTTAAACAGCTAGAAAACCTAAACCAACTAAAACAACTGAAACAACTATAACAACTAAAACAACTAAAACAACTGTAAACAACTAAAACAACTTAAACAACTAAAACAACTATAACAACTAAAACAACTAGAACACTAAAACCAACTGGAACAACTTAATCAACTACAACAACTAAAACAACCAAAACAACTAAAACAACTGAACAACTATAACAACTAAAACACATAAAACAACTATAAACAACTATAACAACTAAAACAACTATAACAACTATAACAACTAAACAACTAAAACACCTAAAACAACTACAACACCTAAAACAACCAAAACACCTAAGCAACTAAAACACCTAAAACAACTATAACACCTAAAACCACTAAAACACATAAACAACTTAAACACCTATAACAACTAAAACACTTGAAACAACTAAAACACCAAAAAACAACTAAAACACCAAAACAACTTTAACACCTAAACACCTAATACACCTATAACACCTAGAAACAACAAAAACACCTCGAACAACTATATCACCTAAACAACTTAAACAACTAGAACAACTAAAACAACTATAACATCTATAATAACTAAAACAACTGAAACAATAAAACAACTATAGCAACTAAACAACTACAACAACTTAAACAATTAAAAAACCTAAAACAACTAATACAACTAAAACAACTATAACAACTATAGTACCTAGAACACCTAAAACTCATATAACAACTATAACACCTATAACAACTAAAACAACAATAACAACTATAGCAACTATAACAACTAAAACAAATAAAACAACTAGAAACACTAGAACAACTTTAACACCTCAAACAACTGAAACACCTGATACAACTAAAATACCTAAAACACCTAACACAACTGAAACATTTGAACAACTAGAACACAAAAAACAATAAAACAACTAAAAACAACTACAACACCTACAACAACTAAAACAATTAAAACAACTATAACAACTAAAACAACTTAAGCATCTAAAACAACTAAAACAACTAAAACACCAATAACAACTATAACACCTATAACAACTAAAACACTTACAACAACTAAAACACCTAAAACAACCTGAACAACTAAACAACTAAAACAACTAGAACAACTAAACATCTCAAACAACTAAAACAACTACAACAACTAAAACAACTAGAACAACTAAAACAACTAAAACAACTAAAACAACTATAACAACTAAAACAACTAAAACAACTAAAACAACTATAACAACTATAACAACTATAACAACTATAACAACTAAAACAACTAAAACAACTAAAACAACTATAACCACTATAACAACTAAAACAACTAAAACAACTAGAACAACTAAAACACATAGAACAACTATAACACCTGAAATAACTAAAACACCTAAAACACCTAATACAACTAAAACATTTAAACAACTAGAACACATAAACAACTAAAACATCTACAACAACTAAAACACCTTAAACACCTAAAATAACTATAACACCTATAACAACTATAACACCTAAACAACTTAAACTACTAAACAACTATAACACCTATAGCAACTGAAATACCTGAAACAACTAAAACACCTATAAAAACTAAAACAACTATAAACACCTAAAACACCTAGAACACCTACAACGACTATAACACATAAAACAACTATAACAAGTAAAACAACTAAAACAACTGAAACAACTATAACAACCAAAACAACTAAAACAATTAAAACACCTAAACAACTAAACCCCTATAACAACTAAACAACTAGAACAACTATATTAACTGAAACATTTATAACAACCTGAACAACAAAAACAACTAAAACAACTAGAACACCTGAAACAACTATAACAACTATGACAACTAAACAACTAAAACAACTAAAAGAACTATAACAACTAAAACAATTAAACAACTAAAACACCTAAAGCAAATGGAACACCTACAACAACTAAAACAACTTAAACAACTATAACAACTAGAACAACCAAATAACTACAAACCCTGAAACACCTAAACCAACTAAAAAAACTAAAACAACTATAACAACCATAACAACTAAAACAACTAAACAACTAAAATACCTAAAACATCTAATATACCTTAAACAACTATATCACCTAAAACAACTAAATAACTAGAACAACTAAAACAACTAAAACAACTATAAAAACTAAAACAACTAAAACAACTAAAACAACTAAACAACTATAACAACTAAAACAACTAAAACAACTTTAACAACTAGAAAACCTAAACCAACTAAAACAACTAAAACAACTAAAACAACTATAGCAACTATAACACCTAAAACACCTAAAACACCTAATACAACTGAACTATTTGAACAACTAGAACACATAAACAAATAAAACAACCAGAAACAACTACAACACCTGCAACAACTAAAACAACTAAAACAGCTAAAACAACTATAACATCTAAAACAACTAAAACAACTAAAACACCTAATACAACTAAAACCCCTTCAACAACTAAAACACTTGAAATAAATAAATTACATAAAACAACTAGAACAACTATATCAACTAAAACAACTGAAACATCTTAAACAACTAAAACACATAAAAAAATAGAACAACTAAAACAACTGAAACAACTAAAACAACCATAACAACTAAAACAACTACAACAACTACAACAACTAAAACAACTAAAACACCTAAAAAACTACTAAAACACCTACAACAACTATAACACATATAACAACTAAAACACCTAAAACAACTTGAACAACTAAAACAACTAAAACAACTAAACATCTCAAACAACTACAACACCTAAAAAAACTAGAACAACTAAAACAACTAGAATAACTAAAACAACTAAAACATCTAGAACAACCATAACAACTGAAACAACTACAACAACTAAAACAACTTCAACAACTGAAACACCTAAACCAACTAAAATACCTGAAAATAACTAACAACTTGAACAACTAAAACAACATAAACAACTATATCAAGTAAAACAACTATAACAACTATAACAACTAAAACATCTAAAACAACTAAAAGAACTGAAACACCTAAAACAACTAAAACACCTACAACAACTAAAACACTTACAACAACTAAAACACCTGAAACAACTTGAACAACTAAAACAACTAAAACAACTAAACATCTCAAACAACTACAACACCTAAAAAAACTAGAACAAATAAAACAACTAGAATAACTAAAACAACTAAAACATCTAAAACAACCATAACAACTAAAACAACTATAAAAACTGAAACAACTAAAACAACTATCACAACTATAACAACTAAAGCAACTAAAACAACTAAAACAACTAAACACCTTAAACAACTATAACAACTACAACAACTAAAACACCTAAAACATTTAGAAACAACTAAAACAATAAAACAACTAAAATACCTTCAACAACTATAACACCTAAAATTACTATAACAACTAAAACACATAAAACACCTAAACACCTACAACAACTAAACACCTAAAACAACTAAAAACAACTAAACAACTATAACAACTACAACAACTAAAACAACTGAAAAAACTAGTGCAACTAAAACTCATAAAACAACTATAACCCCTAAACAACTATAACAACTAAAACAACTAAAACAACTGAAACAACTAAAACAACTATAACCACTATAACAACTAAAACAACTAAAACAACTAAAACAACTAAAACACATAGAACAACTATAACACCTGAAGTAACTAAAACACCTAAAACACCTACTACAACTAAAATATTTAAACAACTAGAACACGTAAACAACTAAAACATCTACAACAACTAAAACACCTACAACACCTAAAATAACTAAAACACCTATAACAACTATAACACCTAAACAACTTAAACTACTAAACAACTAAAACACCTAAAACAACTATAACAACTAAAACAACTAAAACAATTAAAACACCTAAACAACTAAAACCCCTATCACAACTAAAACAACTAGAACAACTATATTAACTGAAGCAACTATAACACCCTGAACAACTAAAAAAACTAAAACAACTAGAACACCTGAAACAACTATAACAACTATGACAACTAAAAGAACTATAACAACTAAAAGAACTATAACAACTAAAACAATTAAACAACTAAAACACCTAAAGCAAATGGAACACCTACAACAACTAAAACAACTTAAACAACTAGAACAACTAGAACAACCAAACAACTACAACAACTGAAACACCTAAACCAACTAAAAAAACTAAAACAACCAAAACAACCATAACAACTAGAACAACTAAACAACTAAAATACCTATAACATCTATTATACCTTAAACAACTATATCACCTAAAACAACTAAATAACTATAACAACTAAAACAACTAAAACAACTATAACAACTAAAACAACTAAAACAACTAAAACAACTAAAACAACTAGAACAACTGAAACAACAATAACAACTAAAACAAATAGAGCACCTTAAACACCTAAAACTACTATAACAACTAGAACAATTAAAACATCTAAAACAACTAAACAGTTATAACAACTATAACACCTACAACAACTAAAACACTTGAAACAACTATAAACAACTAAAAACAACTAAAACAACTAAACTACTATAACAACTAAAACACCCAAAACAACTAAAACAACTGGAACAACTAAAACAACTAAAAAAACTATAACAACTAAAACAACTATAACAACTAAAACAACTATAACAACTAGAACACCTAAACCACCTTAAACAATTAAAACACCCATACAACTGAAACAACTGAAACAACTAAAACAACTAAAACACCTATAACAACTATAACAACTGAAACAATTCAAACACCTAAAACAACTGAACAACTATAACAACTATAACAACTATAACAACTATAACAACTAGAACACTTAAAACAACTAGAATACCTACAGCAACTATAACAACTTGAACAACTAGAACAACTATAACAACTAAAACAACTACAACAACTAAATCAACTAAAACAACTATAACAACT
Source organism: Gammarus roeselii (assembly GCA_016164225.1). Classification (NCBI taxonomy): domain Eukaryota; kingdom Metazoa; phylum Arthropoda; class Malacostraca; order Amphipoda; family Gammaridae; genus Gammarus; species Gammarus roeselii. The sequence goes on along the minus strand of SDVV010001117.1, from coordinate 8,674 downwards.
GAAACAACTAAACACATAAACAACTAAAACACCTATCACAACTAAAACAACATAAACAACTATATTAACTAAAACAACTGAAACACCTAGAGCAACAAAACAACTACAACAACTAAAACACCTGAAACAACAATAACAACTATAACAACTAGAACAACTAAAAAACTAAAACACCTAACGAGACTAGAACACCTAAAACAGCTAAACAACTAAGCAACTAAAACAACTAAAACCACTAAAACAAATATAACAACTAAAACAACTAGAACAACCAAACAACTACAACAACTGAAACACCTAAACCAACTAAAACCACTAAAATATTTAAAACAACCAAAACAACTAAAACAACTAAAACACCTAAAACACCTATAATACCTTAAACAACTATATCACCTAAAACAACTAAAATAACTAGAAAAACTAAAACAATTAGAACAACTATAACAACTAAAACAACTAAAACACCTAGAACACCTAATACAACTGAAACATTTGAACAACTAGAACACATAAACAAATAAAACCACTAAAAACAACTACAACACCTACAACAACTAAGACAACTAAAACAACTATAACAACTAAAACAACTAAAACAACTGAAACAACTATGACAACCATAACAACTAAAACAACTATAATAACTAGAACACCTAAACCACCTAAAACAACTAAAACACCCATACAACTAAAACAACTGAAACAACTAAAACAACTAAAACACCTAAAACAACTATAACAACTGAAACAATTAAAGCACCTAAAAACAACTAACAACTTGAACAACTAAAACACCTGAAACAACTACAACAACTAATACACCTAAAACAACTATAACAACAAAAACGACTATAACAACTATAACAACTATAACATCTAAAACAACATGAACAACTCAAACACCTAAAACAACTAAAACACCTACAACAACTAAACACTTAAAACAACTAAAACACCTGAAACAACTATAACAACTATAACAACTAAATTAACTAAACAACTACAACACCTTAAACCACTAAAACACCTAAAAAAACTAGAACAACTAAAACAACTAAAACAACTAAAGCAACTAAAACAACCATAACAACTAAAACAACTACAACAACAAAACAACTAAAACAACTAAAACAACTAAAACAACTAAAACAACTAAAACAACTAAAACAACTAAAACAACTAGAACAACTAAAACAACTAAAACAACTAAAACAACTTGAACACCCAAAATAACTAAAACAACTATAACAACTAAGACAACTATAACAACTAAAACAACTAGAACAACAAAAACAACTAGTACAACAATAACAACTAGAGCAACTAAAACAACTAAAACACCTAAAACACCTAAAACAACTATAACACATACAACAACTATAACACCTAAAACAACTAAAACACCTACAACAACTAAAACACTTAAAACAACTATAACACCTTAAACAACTAAAACAACTTAAACAACTAAAGCAACTAGAACACCTTAAACAACTAAACACCTACAAAACTAGAACAACTAAAACAACTAGAACAACAAAAACAACTAAAACGACATAACAACTAAATCATCTGAAACAACTAAAACAACTATAACAACTAAAACAACTAAAACAATTAAAACAACTAAAACACATAAAACAACTATGACACCTACAACAACTAAAACACCTAAAACAACTATGACCAACTAAAACAACTAAAACAACTATAACAACTAAAACAACTAAAACAACTTAAACAACTAGAAAACCTAAACCAACTAAAACAACTAAAACAACTAGAACAACTAGAACACCTATAACACCTAACACACCTAAAACACCTAATTCAACTGAACTATTTGAACAACTAGAACACATAAACAAATAAAACAACCAAAAACAACACCAACACCTACAACAACTAAAACAACTAAAACAGCTAAAACAACTACAACAATTAAAACACATATAACAACGAAAACACCTATAAACAACTAAACAACTTGAACAACGAAAACACCTGAAACACCTACAATAACTAGAACACCTAAAACAACTATAACAACTGAACAACAACTATAACAACTGAAACAACTATAACATCTAAAACAACTAAAACAACTTAAACACCTAAAACAACTAAAACACCTTCAACAACTAAAACACTTGAAACAACTAAATTACGTAAAACAACTAGAACAACTATATCAACTACAACAACAGAAACATCTTAAACAACTAAAACACCTAAAAAATAGAACAACTAAAACAACTGAAACAACTAAAACAACCATAACAACTAAAACAACTTCAATAACTAAAACAACTCTAACAACTAAAACAACTACAACACCTACAACAACTAAAACAACTAGAACAACTATACCAACTAAAACAAATAAAACAACTGAAACAACTAAAACAACCATAACAACTAAGACAACTATAACAACTAGAACACCTAAACCACCTAATCAACTAAAACACCCATACAACTAAAACAACTGAAACAACTAAAACAATTAAAACACCTAAAACAACTATAACAACTGAATTAAAACAACCTACAACAACTAACAACTTGAACAACTAAAACACCTGAAACAACAACAACAACTGTAACACCTAAAACAACTATAAAAACAAAAACGACTATAACAACTAAAACAACTATAACATCTAAAACAACATGAACAACTCAAACACCTACAACAACTAAAACACCTACAACAACTTAAACACATAAAACAACTAAAACACCTGAAACCATAGAACAACTATAACAACTAAATTAACTAAAACAACTAAAACACCTTAAACAACTAAAACACCTAAAAAAACTAGAACAACTAAAACAACTAGAACAACTAAAGCAACTAAAACAACAAAACAACCATAACAACAAAAAACACTACAACAACTAAACAACTAAAACAACTATAACAACTAAAACAACTAAAACAACTAAAACAACTAAAACAACTAAAACAACAAAACAACTAAAACAACTAGAACACCTAAAACAACTAAAACAACTATAACAACTAACAACTAAAACAACCAAAACAACTAAAACAACTGAAACAACAACAACAACTAGAGCAACTGAAAAACTAAAACAACTAAAACACCTAAAGAACTATAACACATACAACAACTATAACACATAAAACAACTAAAACACCTACAACAACTAAAACACTTAGAACAACTTTAACACCTAAAACAATTAAAAGAATTTAAACAATTAAAGCAACTTAAACCCCTTGAACAACTAAACACCTAAAAAACTAGAACAACTAAAACAACTAGAACAACAAGAACAACTAAAACAACTAAAAAAAACAGAACAAATAAATAACTAAAACAACTAAACAACTTAAACACCTAAAGCAACAAGAACAATTCTAACACCTAAACGACTATAACAACTAAAACAACTGAAACAACTACAACAACTATAACAACTAAAGTAAGAACAACAATTGAAACAACTATAACACATAAAACAACTATAACACCTACAACAATTAAAACACCTAAAACAACTATGACCAACTAAAAACACTAAAAAACTATAACAACTACAATAACCAAAACAACTGAAACAACTACAGCAACTAAAACAACTATAACAACTAAAATAACTATAACAACTACAGCAACCATAACAACTGAAACAACAACAACAACTAAAACAACTATAACAACTAAAACTACTATAACAACTATAACAACTAAAACGACTTAAACAACTAAAACACCTAAACAACTAAAACACCTATAACAACTAGAACAACTGAAACATCTAAAACAACTATAACAACTAAAACACCTGAACAACTAAAACACATAAAACAACTAGAACACCTAAAACAACTAAAACAACTTAAACAACTAAAACAACTAAAACAACTAAACAACTATAACAACTAAAACAACTAAACCAACTGAAACAACTAAACAACTAAAACACCTAAAAAAAACTAAAATACCCTAAACAACTATATCACCGGAAACAACTAAAATAACTATAACAACTATAACAACTATAACAACTAAAACAACTAAAACAACTAGAACAACTATAACACCTTAAAACAACTATATCACATACAACAACTACAATAACTAGAACAACTACAAACAACTACAACACCTACAACAACTAAAACAACTACAACAACTAAAACACCTTAAAACAACTAAAACACCTAAAAACAACTAAACAACTTGAACAACTAAAACACCTAAAACAACTACAACAACTTTAACACATAAAAGAACTATAACAACTAAAACAACTATGACAACTAAAACAACAATAACATATACAACTAAAACAATTAAAACACCTGAAACAACTAAAACACCTACAACAACTAAAACACTTAAAACAACTAAAACACCAAAAAAAACACGAGAACAACTATAACAACTAAACAACTAAACAACTAGAACACTTTAAACAACTAAAACACCTAAAAAAACTAGAACAACTAAAACTATTAGAACAACTAAACAACTAAAACAACTAAAACAACCATAACAACTAAAACAACTACAACAACTAAGACAACTATAACATCTAAACAGCTAGAACAACTAAAACAACTAAAACAACTAGAACAACAAAAAAATATATATAACAACTAGAACACCTAAAACAACTAAAACAACTATAACAACTGAAACAACTATAACAACTAAAACAACTAAAACAACTATAACAACTAAAGTAACTAAAACAACTTAAACACAAAAACAACTATAACACCTTCAACAACTAAAACACTTACAACAACTAAAAACAACTGAAAACAACTTAACAACAATAACAACTAAAACAACAAAAACAACTAGAACAACTAAAACAATTAAAACAACTATAACAACTAAAACAACTGTAACAACTAAAACATCTATAACAACTATAACACCTACAACACCTAAAACAACTAGAAACACCAATAACAACTAAAACAACTGAAACAACTGAAACAACTAAAACAACTAAAACAACTAAAACACCTAAAACATCTATAACAACTAAAACAATTAAATCACCTAAAAAAACTAACCAACTATAACAACTAAAACACCTAAAACAACTAGAACACCTACAACAACTATAACAACTTAAACAACTAAAACAACTAAAACTGAAACAACTGAAACAACTATATCAGCTAAAACAACTAAAACCACTATAACAACTAAAACAACTATAACAACTAAAACAACTAGAACAACCAAAACAACTAGAACAACTGAAACACATGAAACACCTATAACACCTACAATAACTACAACACATAAAAAAATTATAAACAACTAGAACAACTACAACAACTAAAACAACTAAAACAACTAAAACAACTAAAACAACTAAAACAACTAAAACAAATAGAACAACTAAAACAACTAAAACAACTAAAAAACACCATAACAACTATAACACCTTAAACAACCAACACACCTATAACAACTAAAACAACTGAAACAACTACAACAACTATAACACCTAAAAACAACTAAAACACCTAAAACACATAGAACACCTACAACAACTAAAACACCTAGAAACAACTATAACGACTCAAAAACTATAACAACTAAAACAACTAGAACAACTAAAACAACTGAAACAACTAAAACAACTAAAACGCATTAAACAACTATAACCCCTATAACAACTAAAACAACTAAAACAACTAAAACAACTATAACAATTATAACAACTAAAACAAGTAAAACATCTAAAACAATTAGAAGAACTTAAACAACTGGAACAACTAAAACACCTGCAACAACTATAACACCTAAAACACCTAAAAAAACAAAACATTTAAACAACTAGAACACATAAACAACTAAATTAACTATGAACAACTCAAACACCTACAACAACTTGAACAACTATAACACCTGAAACCACTACAACAACTATAACACCTAAAACGACTAAAACAACTAAAACAACTATAACAACTGCAAAAACAATCACATCTAAAACAACTAGAACAACTAAAACGCCTAAAACAACTAAAACACCTTCAACAACTGAAACACTTTAAACAACTAAAACACATGAAACAACTAAACAACTATAACAACTAAAACAACTAAAACACATTAAACAACTGAAACACATTAAACAACTATAACACCTAAAAAAACTAGAACAACTAAAACAACTAGAACAACTAAAACAACTACAACAACTACAAAAACTAGAACAACTAAAACAACTATAACAACTAAACAACTAAAACACCTAAAACAACTAAAACAACTATAACAACTAAACAACTATAACAACTAAACAACTAAAACAACTAAAACAACTATAACAACTAAAGCAACTATAACAACTAAAACACCTGAAAGACTTATAACACCTACAACAACTATAACACCTAAAACAACTATAAACAACCAAACAACTAAAACAACTATATCAACTAAAACAACCAAAACAACTGAAACAACTACAACAACTAAAACAACTATAACAACTAAAACAACTATAACAACTATAACAACTAAAACAACTCAAACACCTAAACATCTAAAACACCTATAACAACTAAAACAACTGAAACATCTAAATTATCTTAAACAACTAAAACAACTAAAACACCTGAACTACTATAACAACTAAAACAACTAGAACACCTATAACAACTACAACAACTATAACAACTGAAACAACTATAACAACAAGAACACCTAAAACAACTAGAACACCTATAAAAACTAAAACAACTCAAACAACTAAAACAACTAAAACAACTAAACCAACTACAACTGCTAAAACACCTAAACCAACTGAAACAACTAAACAGCTAAAACAACTAAAACCACTATAACAACTAAACAACTAAAACAACTAAAACCACTAGATCAACTAAAACACCATAAACACCTATAACACCAACAACAACTAATACACCTAAAACAACTACAAACAAATTGAAACAACTACAACAACTAAAACAACTTTAACAACTAAAACAACTACAACAACTATAACACCTACAACAACTAAAACACCTAAAACACATAAAACACCTAAACACCTGCAACAACTAAATCACATAAAACAACTACAAACAACTAAAACAACTAGAAAAACTAAAACAACTAAAACAACTATAATGACTAAAACACCTTAAACAACTAACACACCTATAACAACTAAAACAACTAAAACAACTAAACAACTAAAACAACTACATCAACTATAACACCTAAAACAACTAAAACACGTAAAACACCTAAAACACATATAACACCTAAACACCTACAACAACTGAAACACATACAACAACTACAAACAACTAAAACAACTAAACAACTACAACAACTATAACATCTAAAACAACTAAAACACCTAAAACACATAAAACACGTAAACACCTACTACAACTAAAACACCTAAAACAACTATAACACATACAACAACTAAAACACCTCAAACAACTATGAACAACTAAAACAACTGAAACAACTATTACAACTAAAACAACTGAAACAACTACAACAACTAAAACAACTATAACAACTAAAACAATTATAACAAATACAACAACTAAAACAATTAGAACACCTGAAACAACTAAAACACCTATAACAACTATAACAACTGAAACATTTACAACAACTGAAACAACTAAAAACCTAAACAATTATAACAACTAAACAACTAAAACACCTAAAACAACTAAAACAACTATAACAACTTGAACACCTGAAACAACTAAAACAACTTAAACAACTAAACAGCTAAAACAACTAAAACCACTATAACAACTAAACAACTAAAACAACTAAAACAACTATAACAACTAAAACACCGAAACAACTTGAACACCTAAAACAACTAAAACAACTTAAACAACTAAAACAACTGAAACAAGTAAAACAACCACAACAACTAAAACACCTAAACCAACTGAAACAACTAAACCGCTAAACAACTAAAACCACTATAACAACTAAAACAACTAAAACAACTAAAACAATCAGAACAACTAAAACACCTAAACACCTATTACACCTACAACAACTAAAACACCTAAAACAACTATAAACAACTAAAACAACTACAACAACTAAAACGACAATAACAACTAAAACAACTAAAATAACTAAACAACTAAAACACCTAAAACAACTAAAAACAACTAAAACAACTAAAACAACTACAACAACTACAACAACTAAAACAACTAAAACAACTTAAACAACTAAAACAACTAAAACAACTATAACAACTAAAACAACTATAACAACTGGAACACCTTTAACAACTAACACACCTATAACTACTAAATCAACTAAAACAACTTAAACAACTACAACAATTTTATCACCTAAAACAACTCAAACAACTATAGCACTTGAAACAACTAAACACCTACAACAACTAAAACACCTAAAACAACTAAAAACAACTAAACAACTCAAACAACTAAAAGAACTGAAACAACTAAAACAACTAAAACAACTGAAACAACTACAACAACTAAAACAACTAGAACACATTAAACAACTAAAACACCCTAAAAAAACTAAAACAACTATAACAACTAAAACAACTACAACAACTAGAACACCTAAATCAACTATAACAAATAAAACACCCAAAACACCTTAAACAACTAAAACAACTATAATAACTA